>CAKAOI010049853.1:0-39399 GCA_916701655.1 Sebastiscus albofasciatus
CAGTTGGTCTGACAGTTGGTTTGTCAATTGGCCTGTCAGTTGGTCTGACAGTTGGTCTGACAGTTGGTCTGACAGTTGGTTTGGCAGTTGGTTTGTCAGTTGATCTGCCAGTTGGCCTGACAGTTGGTCTGACAGTTGGCCTGTCAGTTGGTGTGTCAGTTGGTTTGTCAGTTGGCCTGTCAGTTGGTTTGTCAGTTGGTTTGTCAGTTGGCCTGACAGTTGATCAGTCGGTTGGCCTGTCAGTTGGCCTGTCAGTTGGTCTGTCATTTAGTTTGTCAGTTGGCCTGTCAGTTGGTTTGTCAGTTAGTCTGTCATTCAGCCTGTCAGTTGGGTTGTCAGTTGGCCTGTCAGTTGGTCTGTCAGTTGGTCTGTCAGTTGACCAGTCAGTTGGCCTGACAGTTAGTTTGTCAGTTGGTCTGTCTGTCCCTTTACTTTCCTCTCATCATCAGGTCAGCATTGTAGGTAGTGTTAATGTTAGCATGCTTAGCTAAAACGTTAATGTTAAACATTGCACCTACTGAACATTAGCATGTTAGCATTGTCATTGAGAGCATGTAGCCAGGCTAGCGTTAGCATTTCTCTCAAGTGTCTTAGTTCAGCTTCACTCAGCCGTTAGCATGTCTGTAGACTGTTGTTACTATCCGGTACCGGCTGCAGGCGACACCTTGGGCTGATAACAACTAAATAAATCTCACTGTGCAACCTTTCCTGCTAAACACTGAGAGTGCTTCAGTGGTCTCATCACAGCTATAAATAACCGACCGACCCTTGACTCCCATCATCTCTGGCGGCCCCACGGTGCCTCGGTTCCTCGCTAAGGGCCACCCTGCTCCTTCCACCCAGGCGACTGACAATGTGCCCTTGAATGGACCACCTCCTTACCCGCTGCCACGCCGGCTAACCTCCTCACTTTACCCCCCCGGCTTTACAACTGTGCTGCCATCTGTCTGTAGCCCCGCTGCCTCGGGGGCCCAGGCACAGTCAGGGCACACGGCTAACAACTCGCAGTGAGAGAGGAGAGGAGCAGAAGAGGCTGAAGACACGGAAAATGAAAAGAGTATGAATGGCTGAGATCAAGAATGGTAGGAGCAAAGTGTAGAGTGATTAATTAAAGGAGAAGAACACCTTCACAAAATGACTCTATTCAGCCTCTAAAACATCTGAAAGCCTCGTCTCATAAAGCTTTCTTTCTTCTATGAGATGTACGGATTTGCATATCCAGTCACCAATATTCATCTAACTGTGTTTCAACAATACATAAATAATAAAATGACTAATGAGTAAAAGATATTTCTTCTCTTCAGGACGGTTCTGCGACCGAAACTTCATTAGACAGAGGACAGTAACCACCACGGAGGACGCAGAGGTCATGTCCTTGTATTCCTATTTGTTTTTCCATTTTTCATACAACAATGTTCTTCATTAGGCGGAGGAAAGAATAGTCGTTTCTCAAATAAAAGCCCAATCTAGAGTACGACAATCTCATTTTTACCCTGAATTAAATTATTAATTTGAAAGAATAAATTGTATACACATCTGAGCGGTCCATATCAACCCTTATAAATAAATAATGGCCTAAAGCAGGGGTCGGCAACCTTTACTGTAAAAAACAGCCTTTTTAGGCAAAAAAATAAATAGAAAATCTGTCTGGAGCCGCAAAACATTTGAGCATTGTGATGAAGGGAACACAGTTTATAGTCTAGGTATATAGAATATAAGTCTTATACAGTGAGGGCCAAAGTGCAAATGTACGACGGAGCATTAGGGTCACATTGAGGGGAAGAGAGATTGAGAGATTTCAAGAATAAAGTCGTAATATTATAAGAATAAAGTCATAACTTTACGAGAAAAAAATTTTAATATTATGAGAATAAAGTCTCAACTTTATGATAAAAAAAATCTTAATATTATAGAATCAAGTCATAACTTTAAGAGAAAAAAAAGTCGTAATATTACGAGAATAAAGTCATAACTTTACAAGAAAAAATTCGTAATATTAAGCGTATAAAGTCATAACTTTACAAGGAGAAAAGTCGTAATATTAAGCGTATAAAGTCATAACTTTAAGAGAAAAAAAGTCCTAATATTACGAGAATAAAGTCTCAACTTTACGTGAAAAAAGTTGTAATATTACGAGAATAAAGTCCTAACTTTACGAGAAAAAATTCGTAATATAATGAGAATAAAGTCATAACTTTTTGATAAAAAAGTCATATTACGATAATAAAGTCATAACTTAACGAGAAAAAAAGAAAATAACACATAAAATTTCTACTTTACAATATTAAGACTTTATTCTAATAACATTATGACTTTTTTCCAGTAAACCTATGAATTTATTCTCGTAATATTATGACTATTGCTGACTATTTATTTTTCCTCAATGTAGCCCTAATGCTTCGTCGTACCACAGACCTGCAACAATGATAAATAAAAAATAAAAATGTAGACACAAAACAGTTATTCATTTCCATTTTTATAAATCCACAGCGAGCCACTGGAGAGGAGCTGAAGAGCCTCATGTGGCTCCGTAGCTGCAGGTTGCAGACCTCTGGCCTAAAGGAACCGCACAAGCTGTGCTCCTCAGGTAAACATGTTTAAATGACGCATCCAAACATGTGTTTTTGTGAACCGTTTAGGATTGAAACTCATTTCTGGGAAAAACTGAGTGGCGTGGTGAAAGGCTACATGAGTCTGCAAAGGTCAAGCCTCCAGATCATCAAAGTGATTACAGCCCAAGTGTGAAACTCCAGCGTGTGGGCTACTGGCATCAAGGGGAGTGAAATGATGTCAGTGAAGCCAGCAACCAATAGGAAACGCCCGAGGCCCTTGTTTGTTACCATATGTTGGTGTTGAGAATGAGGACTAGTGGGTGGCTTTGAGTGTGTGTAAGCCTTTGCTGCAGCATCAACAACAAGAACTAAGAATCTAGTTCATTCTCAGTTTCTGACGAAAGGCTGTTTCTCTCTTTTAACTCGGCAGTTTGTGTGGACGTAGACGGATGTTGGGAGGCGTACAAAGTGATTTAGATTTTTAGTGGTGATTGCTTGAAGGTTCTTAATGGCTGTTTTGTCAAAACTGAATTAGCCTCATCAGTTATCAGCGAGTGCACATTATTAATACGTGTTATTTAAAGCTAGGCTAGTCAATTTATTTCAGAAGCATTTGTTGAAATTCTCTTAAAACCCCGACGGCAATCAATAAATCAAATGCTCTGACAAAAAAAAAAGGAAAAAAAGGGCCTTTTGCAGGACTGTAATCAGAGGGAAACGTGAAGTCTGAGAAGTGAAGCCAATGATGAAGTGCCTTAAACTGTCATTCTCTCTAACAGCCAGCAGGGGGCGACTCCTCTGGTTGCAATAAGAAGTCTGATTGGATAGAAGTCTATGAGAAAATGAGCCTACTTCTTACTTGATTTATTCCCTCAGTAAACATTGTAAACATGAGTTTATGGTCTCAATCACTAGTTTCAAGTCTTCTTCAATACAGCATGATGTTCATTCAGTAAATTATGGTCCCATTTAGAGTCAGATAGACCATAAAGCAGGGGACGCTTTAGGGCGGGGCTACCTTGTGATTTACAGGTTGCTACCACAACGTTGTCTGGTCTGGGTTTTGTCCGTGTTTTAGTCATACAACTTTAACCCTTTCACAGTGTTTTCAGTTCATGAAAGTTAATTATAACATTTTTGGTCGACTAAAGATGTCTTATTCAGCGTTTGGTTGTCGTGTCACTTCTGGTTGCAAAAAAAAAAACAAGATGACGACGGCCAAAATGCCGAACTCGAGGCTTCAAAACGCGGTGACTACGTCCACTTCTTATATAGTCTAGAACTATAATAAGCCCGTCAACTCTGCACGTGCACTCATTGCGCATCCGCGGAGTCTTCCACAAGCTGCTAGCTTGACAGCTGTGAGAACTAACAATAGCCATGTTTGTTGGTTATGTTCATTATGATAAAGCTACGTGTTTTATTACATGTCAATGGGACATGAGGTAGTTGGATACGGTTAGCGGTGACAACGATGCGCTGCGCTCCTTCCCCAACGCTTTCCCGTGGATTCGTCCTCCAGCAGTAGTCAGGCAGTGTGCGTTCAAGTGTTTTTGGGGAGTGGCCTTGGAGGCCTGAAAGGAGGGGCTGGGATTGTTTGGTTGGATACTTTCAAAATCTAGCTTACTCTTGCTGGTTTCTAAGTTGCCTACACATGTGATTTGTACGCCGCTTTTCGCGTGCCATTTGTACGCCACGCAACAAAACTACAGTAACGTCCACAGTTTAGGCAACAAAACTACTTAGTTAGGTTTTGGAAAAACGTCATGATTGGGCTTAAAACATGTCACAAACGTCACTAAAAAACACGAGACAAAACACCGGTTTAAAACACTGGTTAAAAGTTTTGTGTTTGTTGGACCAAACCACCTTCCCGACCACCCACCCATCATAAGTCAGTGTCTTTCACGCTTTTTATTCTACATCACTAGCTCTGACCGTAGGATATTTACGCGGATGCATTTTCATTGCAGTCAGTACAGACTACATGGTGTACAAATGACACGGCAAAAGCAAGAAAGGCCTTTGTATTGCACGCTAAATGCCTTGCGAGTTCTTGTGTGAACGGGCTGGATTTTATACCTCAATATTATTTTACTCGTCATGGAAGCACAGTTTGCTACTCAGCCTGTGTTACTGTATAACGTCTTCTGTGGCTCCGGAGAAGCTTTGTCAATCTAATAAAAATGACCCTCGTCCGGGTTGCGTGGGTTCAGCTTGGAGACTTCAAACTTTTAACTGGGGGCATGGCGACTCATACTTACTGCTAATAGTCAGGATGTCTCTCTGTTCCCTCACAACTCTGCCAACTTTAGTGCTATAAAACCTCTTTAAAGCAAAAGATTCTCATTTCATTTACAGTGAATGACGCTAAAACTTCCATCTCTTGATGGAATCGTACAATATTTATGAATGATCATCTTGTTTTTTCAAAGCTTAGTTTTAAAAAAGTATTTTTCTATAACATTGTTATCTATAACTATATTCATGGCTAAATAAGCAACAATCAAAGTTAAAATTCTTCTTCTTAGTTATTATTTATAAAGAGTGTAACAGTCAAAAACTCCTCTGCTTCATCCGGACTGTGCGGGGGCGGAAATAACACACCAACTGTCATCACGTTTTGATTTAAACATCCTTTTCCAACTGGGCCTCGCCCACTCCATACCAGATGAGAACAGCACAGACAAAACCACAAATACAGAAATCTCAAATGAGATAACCAAAACTGTTTCGAGTCCTTAAATTCATATTCTTTTTTTTTTTTAATTCTAAGAAGTTTGTGTTTGTTAGGTAAAGAAATAATGATAATTAAATGAAGTGGAAAGGGACTGAATAAAAGCAGGTTTAGGAAAACGTGTACCACTGCTTGTGCAGAATAACTCAAAATATGGACGACTTACACACATGACACATTTACATGCAGACACGCCTCTGCCTTTCAACCCAAATAAAGACAAGCTATCTTTGACCAACTGTGAAAAGCCCCGCTGCAGCCGTCAAATCCACCCAGTGGGCCACAAATGTTCCTGCTAAAATTGCTTTTCCTGTCACCCACACACAATAGGGGCGAGCCTCGGAAGATGTCGCTCCAACCTGCTCACCCAACAACAACAACAACAACAACCACCAGAAGAAGAAGAAGAAGAAGACCCTGAATGTGTCCAGGAAGTCTTCCAGTTTTGGGCAACGTTCCCGTCATAAGAAATCTCCATCAAAAAGCTCCCTCCAATCAGGTAATGGAAGTCTTGGTTCACCCTTTGTACTTTGGGCTGTTCTCACAGTCTATCACATTAATCTGCAAGATTCATATTGACTCATTCAGCTCAGTTTATATCTTCAAAAGTGCTGCTTGTAAAAGATTAGCCTTTTCACAGAGTTTATTTATAAAGTCACACTTTTAGACCCTGACGACTAAAAAGTGTCGTGCGGCCTTGTGCGTGTTTCGAAAAGACTTTCCCAGCAACAAAAATGTCACAGCTTCAATCCTGCAACAGGATATTTAAGCGTCCTTGAACAATACGCTGAACAGCCTTTTTTTATTTTAATTCTTCGATTTAACAGCGGATGTAAATGTGAGCTCATTGCTTCCTTCCTGGAAGCAGCCGGCACTCTCACAGTTTATGCTCAGGTGAGTTAGCCGTGGGTCTTCAATGGGGCGTGGGCGTTCTCAGTCAACGAGGCCAGTTATAGACTCCAGTATCAGAGTCAGGTGGGTGAGCAGTGGTGTGTAATTTGTTCCTGTTATTCCCACTGATTTAGGTCAGTGCCTGAAACATTTATATAAAGCATACGGAGTGTGTGTGTGAGACAGAGAGGGGGAGAGAGAGCATGTGAGAGTAAATATTCGCTGCACCCACAATCTGTGCGACTACACCGAGTGTGTGTGCACACGTTTTTGTGTCTGCACTTGATACAGAAGCTGATAGCTCAGTTCCACCGGGTTCCCGCCGCTCTGCAGGGACGGGAGCACATCACGGTCTCCAGGCAGGAAAGACAACGATACAAATCACCAACTGTTAGCGCTGTTAATCTCCACGCGAGTTCCCACGGCAAGGATGCCACTACTCGCATTTGTATTCCCTCAAGTGTGCGAGCGTGGGACGGTTCGGGCCCATTAAAAACAACTTGATGTACCAGGCGTAGTGAACAGAGGTGTGTGTGCAAAGCTGCTGCTCCTCAAGGGGAACACAAAGTAAAAATAGCAGGACATTTTTCAACATGTTATTGTACAAAAAAAGCTGCGTCCATCCCATGTGCTCAAATAGATCACGCCCGGCCAGGATGAACAGCGGCTCAGTCCACTAAATGTCCAGTTACCTCATTTATCACCGACATACGGATATACTTAAACACACCAGGCGTTACATGCATGTCATTATACCGTGTAATAACCATGTCAAATAGCCATCTCATGCATATCATGGAAGACATACTGAGGACATGGGGGTCAAACAAATACGCAGCCTGCTGGTTCTGTTGAGCGACCAGAGACAGGAAATGTGATGTGTGTGTAATATACAGTATATCAGTAAAACCAGTCATGCAGTTACAATCACAGCCTTAGTAATAGAAGATAAGCTTCTGCTCCCACACAGATTTTATGCTACATTTCTTAAAGTAAAATATTGATTTTAAGCATCCAGCTCAATTATAGACACCGACAAATAGATCCAGATCTAGATTCTGTATCTCTTGTCTGAAATGATGTCAACACAGTGGGGCTGCATGATGTGAGGAAAATATGAGATATGTAAGGGATAATGTACAGCGAGCCGGTTATTGAAACCAAGACAAGGCGATGCCGCACGGGTCTCTCATCGCCCTGAAGGCGTTTCTCTCACAGCAATGACCCGCTAGCTGTACGTTATCCCGCTTATTCTCTCTCCCGATTTATGCCTTTTAGTTATCTCAGCCAGTTTCTGGAACTGAGCAGTGTGTGTAATCCCTACTGTTTCCACCCGGACGACAATAGAGCTACACCAACTGTCGTTTCCCAGCGGAGAGAGAGCTGTCTACGCTCACGACACAGCGCAGTTTGAGTCCATGTTTAAGCTGCGCTCGCCACAGCGTACGGCGCCAAAGCCCAACTTTGGGCAGCGAAAAGTCGTCGTTGCATGGCGCTAGCCGTTGGAAATAACGGGTTTCAGAGCGCAGTGGTCTCGTTGTCACGTTGTGTCTGAAAGGACCTTCAGTCAGTAGCAGCAAAGAGAAGGAGCAAAAATAAATAAAGACTGATGAATATTAGTTTATGTCAGAGATTCGCACGGCAAGTTCACACCAGAGGGGGAAATATTCAGTTGTCTTTCCTGGGAGTTAAAGGTCAACATAAAAAAGTTTACATAAAAATGCTGTTGCAGTGTATTTATTATTTTCATTCTTTTAAAGTCAGAATGCAAAACAAAGCCTCTGAAACTCACATTTTTGGCAAGGTTGGCAAGTAGGCTGACAATCACCTACTGTAAGTAATCCACCGACTAAGGATGAGAACCTCATACAAGTCTTTTGCGATGTGTTTATTGTGCAAGTTGACATCGCAGTGACAATAATACAACGCTATATTGTGCAGCCCTGGTCAACAGAAAGAAAAAACAAATGTTGTTGTATTGAAAATGTGTTTTTGTTCTGGAGCAGAGATGAGTCAGTCAGTCCTACAGCGGAGTGTGTTGAGTGTGTTGTGAGAGCTGTCTGGGGCTGATGGCAGACAGGAAAACTGTCCACAAAAGACTTTGCCCAGTTACACAAACACGTTCACTTTGTGTGACCACACAACAAGCTTCTCGCTGAGGGATGCTGTCATGGTGAAAGAAGAAGACATTATGTGGTGGTAGTGGAAGAACAGGTCTGGGCCATGTGATGAATCAGCGTTGATGGAGAAGTTGCTAGAAGCCACTCCCTCATCAATAATGAGCACACACTCGGTACTACAGGCTTGGCCACAGTTCTAATAGAAGTTTTAATGGGATTGGATTTGAGCTCTTTTGGCTTACATGGATGTATGGGATGATTAAATTAAATGGAATTTGTGCCTGGATCTGCACAATGTACTTTCCTCATTAATGTGTCATCGGTGCAAAAGAAGAAGAAGAAAAAAAATGCTGGGTTTCTTTCCCAGCAGATCAAGAGAGGCGGCTGACTTATCAGCACACAGAACACGGCGCTGCTCGGTTCAGCAGCCTGCTGCAGTGTGAAGGCTGGAGCTGTCCGTGGTGCTGAAACTCACTCTGCTATATAACACCAGAAAAACTCAAGTCCACATCACTCCCTATTAACACCCGAGAACAATGTATTCCCCTTCCACCATTTTATTTGAGTTTTCATATTCTCAGTGTAAAAAATGATCCACGTTATCGCCCTAAAAAACGTTCATATTGTATAATCATGTAATGTCCACTAGATGCGTTCACCGTAGTGGGGCTGCAGCTAACGATTGTTTTTAATATTGATGAATCCGCTGATTATTTTTAGGGCAAAAACATTCTTAAAGGGACTGAATGTAACTTTTTTACACATATAAATCTTTTTTTATTGCCAGTGTGTGAACAGGTTGTAACCTAACCTAAGAAATGAGACCTTCCGCGACTTTCTGGGTTTCCTCTATCAGCCTCTAGACTGCTTTTAAAGTGATGAACCCGGGCCCGTTTATATCGGGAAAATCCAACGGATGTGACGTCGTGCACGCTCCCAAGTGCCTTTATTCTCAGCTCCGCTTACAGGAATAACAGTGTGCAACCTTAGCTAATGTTGATGGAGTCCATGAACGCCAATAAACGACCAGACCCCACCACAACTCAGACTCCCAACACAAACTCCACAGAAGCACAAAAAAAACAGAGTTATATCTAGATGAAGCCCGTCTTGCAAAACAGGAATGTGACTGACGTCGGGAGAAAACTAGGATCAACATCGGCCGGGCCTTCGATTCATGGAGGGACCTTCGTTTACGAGCATAAGCACGCGCAACAGGACGCTGACTGTCGTTGACTTAGCGGCCACAGGTGTCACTGTTAACAAGCAATTTCGGATTCTTTCTCAACAACTCGTAACATAAAGCTATCATAAGGACAGTGCAAAATGTTAAATAGGGACAATGCAATATGTTAAATAGGGACAGTGCAATATGTTAAATAGAGACAGTGCAATATGTTAAATAGGGACAGTGCAATATGTTGCATCTGTGTAATATTGGACTATTGTCTGTGCAATATGGACAGACGGTAGACGGTGCAGTGCACTACCTGGGTGCAATACCTGCCATGGTGTGTGTGATAGTTTGTGCCATTATGTACGTGGACTGTGTTTGTGTTTCCCTGTCTTGTGTGGAATCGTTTATTATTGTTGTTGATGCTGTTTTAATTTAGTTTTTGTAACTGCAGTTGGACGGAGTCCACGGGGACAATAAAAGTATATCTTACCTTATCTTATCTTAAATAGAGTCCCTCAACTAACACTCACGATTTTGTCGACTAATCAATTAGTTGATTTAATCGACAGAATCATACAAAAGCACCTCTTTAAATCTTGTGTTTACTAGAGATGTGCTCATAAGTTTTTGAGATATAAGTCATTCAGCATGAATAAAAGCATAAAAAATGACTAATCAACTAAATAAATCTTAATCAACTATAAAGACTAAAGATATATTATTTTCTTGGTTGATAAATGAATCGTTTGAATGTCAAAAAAGCGAATCTCTAGTTCCCAGAGTGACGTCAGACGAAAGGTCGACAACCCAAATCAATCTACAATAATAAAGAAACAGAAAAGCAGCACATCGTCACATCGGAGCAGCTGGAAGCAGATAAATGTTTGACGTTTTTGCCTGATAAATGACTGGAGTGATTAATCATTTCATCTCTACACCACGGATTATTAGTTATGTGACAATGATGCAGCAAAATGGTCCATAAATCATAAAGTGTAATTCTGCAAATGTGAATTGATTATTTTTGGGTTCTGGACTCTTAGTCAGACAAAACAAATGTCACCACGGGCTCTGGGAAGTAATAATGGACATTTTGTGCTCTTCTCTAAAACATTTTATTGGCTAAATGTAATTTATTAATCAAAAATATAATCAAAATATTAATGAAAATAGTAGTGTAGTGCTTTGTGAATGTCTAGTGACAATAATTTCCACCCTACATAGCGAACTTAAATCATCCCACAATGCAACCTAATTAGTAGTATACATTTCATGGTCACTAACTAAGATTTATCTCCCATCATGCATTGTGCAGAGAGAGAAAACAGGTGTATGGCTGCCAGGTGAGAGGGGAGGATGGGTCCAATTAGTCTAGTCTAGTCGTTTGTGACGTGTTTTTCTTATTATTTTAAGCCCAACCATGACGTTTTTCCTAAACCTTACTAAGTGATTCTGTTGCCTGAACCTAACTGCCAACGTCACCGTAGTTTTGTTGCGTGGCGTACAAATGACACGCAAAAGGCTTAAATGCGAATGCCATTAAATGTAGCAAAAAATTATATTAAAAATAAATATAGCCATTTATGAATTGATAAAATGTGACATAAATTGATATTTCTGTTTTAATTTGCTTCTTTATTTATTTATCGTTGTATTAATTCCTTTATTTATTTACTCTTCTGTTTAATTTTCCCTTTTATTAATTAATTTATTTTGCATTAATTTTTTAATTTATTTATATATTTATTTATCCTTGTATTAATTCTCTAATTTATTTACTCTTCTGTTTAATTTTACCTTTTATTTATTTATTCTTATTATTTTTTTAATTAATTAATTTACTTTTGTATTTATTTTTTATTTATTCTATATTTATTTTTAAATGTATTTATTTTATTTATGCACAATTTCCCCTTTGCATTTCACCCCTTAGCTACATTTAATGGCATATTTATTCATTTATTTATTTCACCTTTGATAGATTGATTGTCCAAAACCTGAATCTACTCCTCCTGTCGACAGATGTCTTGGGGGATCAATATGTGAAACTCATGCGTACATGTTGTGGTATTTGGCTTTGGTCGATGCTATGTACTTTTCCCTAAACATTTCAAACAGAGTAAAGTACTGAGTGTTATAGTATAATGAAGGGAATATTGAATGAGCCCAAAGAGTCTCTGCTCCTCCACTCACTTCCCTCTCAGCTCCTCTATTTACCTCACACACCATCAGTCCAAAAACACAATGAAAAGCTTCGATTCATTTCCTTTTTATGACTGTATTACTTCTAGCACAGTTATCTGATCTGGCTACGTATTTAATTTACCGTCTCCTGAGAGGCCCAGGCGGAGATGTTCAATAACACTGTAGTGTAAGAGCCCATCAAACACTCTTACGGAGGGCCTCACACCACTTCCTCTCATCTCTGCGGTCAGCCTCATCATACCTCCTCTACTACTTTAGAAGCTTTACCTGCCTTCTTCTTCTACTCTCTCCATCTTTAATGTATGCCTCCTTCCTGCCTGTCCCCTTATGTGTTCCTCCGTCCCAGACAGGAGTGTTTATCGGTGATGGGGCCGGGACTCCCCTCTGGCCCTCTTCATCTATCTCTGACTGAATCTGGCAGCTTCGTTAGGAGAGGGGACACGGCGGCTATGAACAGGTGTGTGGACACAATACATCGATTTATGTGTGTGAGAGAGGAAGAGAGTGCTGCTGCTGTGGATGTTACAAACATACTGAGCAACAAGATAAATATGATAAAGCAGCCATGATCACTATTTTTACGTTGATGGTAAATCACATAAATACTTGAATGAGAGAAGAGTTGCATGAAATGATGAACCTGCAGAGAAATATCACCCGACTGCAGGTCCCTCCAGCTGGAGCTTTACAGCATCTTTTAGCTCATCGTTCTAGTTTTATGGCTTTTAATTCACTCTTACCGCTCTCAGAGAATCATTTTTGGCAGCTCTAAAAACCCAACTCTACACTACCTGCCCAGCACCAAACAGTAGACAGACAAAGTGAGCGACTAGCCGGCATGGCTGCACAACGAATCGGATATTAATCACGATCACGATTTTGGCTTCCCACAATTAAAGGGACTGTTTGTAACTTCTTACACGTACAAATCACTGCGGGTCGGTGTCCCATGCGCGCTCGCGTGTGGCTACGCTGTTCAGACTCAGACTCCAACACAAACTACACGGAAGCACCAAAACCTCTTGGTTGTATCTAGTGAAGCCCGTCTGTTAAACAGTGTTGGCCGCGGTCGGAGGACGCGGGGGAGACCGTAGCTTTGGTCTCCAGGACCGGAGTCTCTACTGTACTCTGCTCCTCTGCCTGCCTGCCTTCACTCACACACCGCGCTCATTCTCACTCTTTCGCTCCACCTCACGTGAATATGCACACACTCCACACTGCAGGAGAGTTAGTTTAGCTCTGAGAATATCTAGTGAATGTTCAGTGGACGTTTGCGCAGAAATAACTGCTGCAGCTCCTCCAGACCAACAGAGGTTTCCCGTGTCTTGTGAAATGACGGGGCTCCGCAGAGAGAAACGTTATCGTCTCCGACCAAAACTCGGGAGGCTGAAGCAGTAAAAGCCAACACTAGGATCAGCATTGATTCATGGAGAGACCTTGGTCTGGTCAGCTAACATTACTGCCAAGCAGCTGAAATATAGAGTGATATTGTGGTTTTAGCTGACGTGTGTCGCCTCACTGTGTTGAGCGATGCTCGTTCATGTCTATGTAGAGCAAGCGTGAGCAACAGGACGCTGACTTTCGTTGACTTAACGGCCACAGGTGTCGCTGTTAACAAGACATTTCTGATTCTTACAAACAGTCCCTTTAAATGAACATGACGATGTTGACGTTTAAAATGTTCCGCTCATAGAAAACTGCATAAATCAAGCGCTTCCTAAACTGCTAGAGATGAACCGTCAATCAGCAGCTGGTTGAAGTCGGCTGGTTTCCACCAGTCTCATATATACGTTTTTTTGCCGGTCTCACACACACACGTGTAGCCGCTGCATGATGGGCGATGGTAAATTATAACGCTGTCATGATGCGTTCACATGTAATCTTGTAAGACGTAGTTTTTGGTGAGAAACAAGGTTTTCACAGCAATATAAAATAGATATTAGAGAAGAAATATGACCTTTTTAACTTCCTAAACAGCTCATAATATATAATTAAAATGATTGGTCGTGTAAATCTCGGATATCAGAGTTTCACTGAACGCACCGACAAGTAGGCGTTTCTTTCCAGAGCATTTACCTGCTCACAACGATAACTGAACTTAATAAATCCAACCAAATGTTCCCTGTGATGACTGATCCATCTCAAGCAAGCACCTTAAAAGTCTCTGCAAGTGGATTCTCATATGTTTATGGCCCTGAACGGCCTGGAAGAAAGAAATCAATCTAAAAAAATGTATGAAATGCAAAAAGGTGAGTAAATGAGAAAATAAATCCCTGGGGGAGAAAATCATATAGGCTGTAGATCGAGGTAAAAAAGAGGAATTCAGTATATCACTTTAAGGTCGACATAGGATCCGTGGAGAACTGGCGCTCATGCAGAGGCACACAGCCTCTTTGTTAATGGCCTCCTGTAGACGATCCATCATCTCACCGTGGCCGGTTAGCAACAGGGACAACTTCTTGGCTTTTTTTCAACTAAAGCTGCTTCCTCTTCCTCCTCCTCCTCATCATCATCTCTTTCTCTCCTTACTCCCTCTCCTCCATCTCCTCTCTGACTCACTTATTCAGCCTCATCTCCTTTTTCTTCTCCTTCCCTCCAAAAAAAATGTTGCACAGACTCGATACCCAGAGGAGTTTCCTCTCTTTGCTCTTTACCCTTCACAGCGATAGCGGTGCATGCAACTTCCTGAACTCCGTTTAACCTCAGCCTTTAAAAGGCTAAGAAGCTCCGTTACATCCTGCCTTTTACGCCGGGGTCTCTGACAGGTGTTTGAGGGGCTGCTCTCTGTTCTCCGAGGTGCTGTCTGCTCAACTGCCTGACTGTCTCGTTTCTAGCATATTCCGGCTGTGATTGTTTTCATTGCACGAGTCTGCAGAGAACCTGCCAGCTCTCCTGCAGATCAACGCACACTTGGATGCACACGCCCCGGAAAATAAAAAAATCACGCAGACACGCAGGTGTGTGCACGCAACCAACAGGCGCAGCCACACATGCCTCAAACCCTGTCAAATGCCTAATCTGCTCCCACAGGGAGCGGGCATGATGTAGGGCTTTTTGTTGTTGTTGTCGTCATTTTTCGTGCTCCATTTTCATGGGCGGCTGAAAGACAGTGAAGGCGTCCACAGAGAGCAGAGCTCAACAAGGCGTCCAGATGCAGCTTATCCCCCATTCACTACTCAGCGGTCGAGGATGTGACGGTTACAGTTGGTACAACATGTTACAGACAGAGAGAGAGAAAGGAAGACTAACACAAAGCAAACACATCTGCTGGCTACGGCTTCTCAAATGTGAGCGTTGTGCTGCTCTTCTGTTTTATATCACTGTAAATTGAATATCCTTGGGGTTTTGGGACAGCTGATTAGACAAAAACAAGACTAGTTCGTGATGAAATTGTGATGGCTATTGTGACTAAGTTATTTCTCCACAGTTCTCTGACATTTTACAGACTTAACTAAAAAATAATGAATAGATGTTCGGCCCCATCTAAGAGACAATGAAGAAGAGATTTGTCATCCAGTAGAGACATTGCTATTCAATTTCCTACAAAGGTATTCTGTTAATATCTCTGGTGGAATTAGACCACCAGTGTTGCAGATCAGCAGCTCTGCTTTATGGCAATATGTATTTTCTATCAATGTGATGAAGTGATTGTCAAGTATTTAATACTCTTGATTATCCAAAACAAAGACCTTCCTTACTTGTTATTTTAACTGTTCAAAGGAACAGTGTGTAACATTTTGGGGGATCTATTATCAGAAATGGAATATAGTATTAATAACTATGTTTTCTTTAGTGTATAATCACCTGAAACTAAGAATCAATGTGTTTTTGTCAGCACAGAATGAGTCGTTCATATCTACATAGGGAGCGGGTCCTCTTCACGGAGTCTGCCATGTACTTACATTTGGGTACTCGCCGATACCGAGTACCGATACCAGAACTTCTCTGTGCCAAAAGACCCTCGTTAACAGCCAGCTGGAGGGTGTGAGCGACACACGGCAGGCTGGGGAGTCCCGCATACGAGGCAGTGCGCCACGACCGGCTCTAGGTCGGCTTGGAAAGGCTTGGGGCGAAGGTGCTTCCCGGGGCCGTGGCCAAAGTGTCACCGCGGCGGACTGTCCTCAGTGTGCCCCAACCGCGGCGTGCCCCCAGGGCGGGGCTCAGCCCACGTAAAAAGCACCAGTGGTCTGCAACCCACCCGACCCGTCTTGAAAGGCGGACCAAGGAGTCAGAGAGTGCAAGCAAAACCCGAAAGATGCTGACGAGAGGTTAACGTCACGCTGCCGTAAAGTTGTATCTTTTTTTTTTGCGAGTACGAGTACATGAGCGCAGTATCGGACCCGATACCTGGTACCGGTATCGGTATCGGTGCATCCCTAGTTTCTACAGTAGCCCAGAACGGACAAACCAAACACTGGTACCGTGTAAAACCGTGGTACCGCCAGCAGCCGTCTGACCTCCGTTGAAGTAGTGTTATTATGGTAAGGATGGCCTCTGAACGAGTAGAACGGTGTTACCATGATTTTGCACTCGCCGGCTCACGTTACCGCAGTGTTGGAAAGGGAGGAGTGAGCGGAGGGGTACTCAGTTGGCTGCAATCTGCAACCACACCACTAGATGCCACCAAATCCTACACACTGGACCTTTTAAACACTTTTCTCATTGAATTGCCAAAATCCTAACAGCATCAATAATTAAATGGGTGATGAATTAATGAACATGAAAAAGTAAGAAGAGCATTGATTATCCAAGGATTCAACTGGAGGGATGAACGCCGCTCCTTAAAGGAGAACACTCTGATGTCTGTGAAGGCCGCAGCACGACTCACATCATTTTAATTAAACCATTTAGTGACTCCTCGTGCCCCGTATATATTTTTTTTTATCATTTATTCAGATTTCTACATACATAGGGGACTCTTGCGGTATAAAATAACATAATGTTATAGAACATTTTTATTCATATCGCCCACTCTCACCAAGGGCAATAAACTATAAAATGACTGAATGAGTCAGTGCTTGTAGTCGTGCGGCTGACGGATATGTATCACTATCTTAAAGTGCCTCGCAGTCTTCTGCTTCCCACAGTCTCAACTACATCAATTAATAATAACGGTAAACGTTTCACGATGGCGAGGGCAACCAGGAAGCTGCTCTCAGACTCTGGATGGTTTAGATGGATAGAGTGTTTGTCTCCTTGGCCTCTGCGGGGACCTCTATAGCATCACGGAGGAGGGAAATGAATAGCTACTACTAACAGGTGGCCTTGACTGACTCACAGTCCCTTAAGGCTGACCATGACGAATGAGTCGTGACGCCGGCGTGAATTACAGCTCCGCTACTGGAAATAGGACGTAAGAACTTAATGAGGCTTCATGTAGGTGGCGGTGCAGGTGGTTTCTTCTGAAGACTACACTGAACGATTATTTTCATTGTCGATTAATCTGTCGGTTATTTTCTCGATTAATTTGGTCTATAAAATGTCACCAAAGGTAAATAGTAATAAAACAAAATTCACCATTTTCTGACATTTTATAGACCAAACAACAAATCGATTAATTGAGAAAATAATCAACAGATTAATCAACAATGAAAATAACCGTTAGCTGCAGCCCTTCTCTGGTTTATAAAATGCCATAAAAGGAGTAAAAAATGCATAATTTCCTAGCGGCAGAGTAGATGTCTTCAGACCAACAGTCCAAAACCCCCAAATAATTCAATGTACAATGATATAAAACAGAGAAAAGCAGCATATGCTCGTCTTTGAGAAGTGGGGACTAAAAAATGTTCGGGATATTTGCTCCGTAAATTATAAAAGGTAGAAATAAAAGATCAAAGTTATTGTAATTAGACTTTTATCAATTCTTTGATGAATCGATTAATCGTTTCAGTCAGAGCTGCAACTAATGATCATTTTCGTTGCTGATTTATCTGCCGATTATTTTCTTGATTAATCGATTAGTTGTTTGGTCTGTAAAATGAGGAAAAATTGTCAATTCGTTTTTCCCAAAAGTCCAAGATGACGTCCTCAAATGTCTTGTTTTGTCCACAACTCAATTAGGGCGCTCCTCGAGCAAAGAAAAACACTCATACTATTTTAATGGATTATTTGATTTAAAGGGAATATATGTAAGAACCAGAAATGGCTTGTTAACAGCGACACCGGTGGCCGTTAAGTCAACGAAAGTCAGCGTCCTGTTGCTCGCGCTTGCGCTCGCTCTACATAGACATGAACGAGCATCGCTCAAAACAGAGAGGCGACACACGTCAGCTAAAACCACAATATCACTCTATATTTCAGCTGCTTGGCAGTAATGTTAGCTGACCAGACGGAGGTCTCTCCATGAATCAATACTGATCCTAGTGTTGGCTTTTCCTGCCTCAGCCTCCCGACCACAGTGGGAGGGAACAGGGGAGACACCGGAGTTTTGGTCAGAGACGATAACGTTTCTCTCTGCGGAGCCCCGTCACTTCACAAGACACGGGAAACCTCTGTTGGTCTGGAGGAGCTGCAGCGTTTATTTCTGCACAAACGTCCACTGTACATTCACTAGATATTCTCAGAGCTAAACTAACTCTTCTGCAGTGTGCGTGCATGCACATGAGAGCGGAGCGAAAGAGCGAGAACGAGCGCGGTGTGTGAGTGAAGGCAAGCAGGCAGGCAGAGGAGCAGAGTACAGCAGAGACTCCGGTCCTGGAGACCAAAGCTACGGTCTCCCCCGCGTCCTCTGACCGCGGCCAACACTGTTTAACAGACGGGCTTCACTAGATTTAACTTTGCGGTTTTGGTGCTTCCATGTAGTTTGCGTTGGAGTCTGAGTATGAACTGCGTAGCCACACGCGAGCACGCATGGGACACCGACCCGCAATTATTTATAAGTGTAAGAAGTTACAAACGGATGTAAACTGAGTTTCTCCACCACTTTAAAACTTGTGTTTATCAGAGATGTGCTCAGAAGTTTCTTAGAAATAAGTCAATCAGCGTGAAATAAAAACCCCAAATCACTTGTTTTGGTCTAAGATTTCTTTAACCGATTAGTCGGTTAAAGAAATCTTAGACCAAAACAAGCGATTAGCGGACTAATCGTCTAATCGACTAAGCGGTGGGGCAGCCCTGAGAGGAACTCTTTTCTGGTGTCTGATTCTCTCTTCTTCCTGCTTTTTTTTAGACTTCTCACCTCTCAGCCACTGTTGCTCTCGCTGTTGTGTTTTATCCACTTAACACATGTGATCCACGGCTGAATGCAACAAGTTCACACCCCGTTTATAGACTCTAGACGAGGTTGAAATATCATTCAGAAAAATAGAGAGAATGGAAAAAGTTATTTTGGGAAATACGCTTGTTATATTTATACGCTTCTTGCTGAAAGTTGGTTGAGAAGATCGGTACCACTCTTTATCTGTTGAGAGGTGTTAATCTTCTCCAGATCCACGGGTGATGGATAAATGCAGAGTAAGCAGATCGATATATAGAGATAGATTTTGACTGGTTCGTGGAGTATGTGTGCATAAACTGCAGTTTTGTATTAATGTATGAACGCTTAAATACGTCTATACATATACGTTCGTTGTTCAAATGTTAAAGGTGCTAAATTCTAAATTCAGAGCATGATTGAGGGATTGTTTCCACGCAGCTCTCAACATGGGGACGGCTGAGCTGGCGGCTGGGAAGCTAATGGTGCTAACAACGCTAACAGTGCAAACAACGTCAACAGTGCTGACAGTGTTAACCTGGGGGCGCCATATGAGTGCAGTGCAGAGTGGCGGCGATCAGCTAGCCAGTGGGGCACGCTCACAGTTACTCACATGCTATAAACAAAGCACAGAGAAGCTTGAATTACAACACACACAGAGGGAGAGAGACTTCATTCTCTGCTCAGGTAGACATCACTCCTATAGCTCTACATAGCTACTAGTTGTTTGCTGCTGTATTAATGCTCTGGATATCTCGGAAAAACCAGCTTGCTTTTTTCACACATTATGTAAGGGATTCCTGCGGCACTAGTACCATTTTGCATCCATTATTACTTCTTCATTTTAAACAAGGCCTCGTTAAATGGGGAGCACGTTATATAAGACCCACTGAGTCAGAAATTTCCCGTATTTACTCATCAAGGCCTGAGAATAAGGGAGGTATTATGTACAAGACATTGCTCTGGTTTGGGGTGAGTCATCGTCACGGCTCAATATCAGCTCTCTCAGGGTTTTTGATGTATCTCCTTGTTCATTGGGGGGGGGGGCTCCACTTATACCTGCAATCCTCGGAGACTCTTCTGATGTCAGATCTGAGAGGATTATCCAGGTATCAGTGAGACCGGCGGTAGAGGAGGAGACGGGGTGAGACCTAAAAGATCACTGATCAGTGGGCACTTGTGGTAAGAGAGACACTGTCCCTATAACCCAACAAATTGGGTCCGACGGGCTTAAACCGCCGCGTGAGCGGAGATCCACCATGTTGAAGTCGCCTTGAGCAAGATGAGGAATTCCTGTGAGCTCTCAGGATGCTGTTCCTTCATTCACTCTGCTCTGTGACTTCTCAAGAGGGAGGGCAGATGAAAAGAGATTTTCTTCATGAATTATTACAGCATTTTGTGAGTGGTTGGTCATCTGCATCTATACAGTATAGTAGTCTCGCGGCCGCAGCTTTACAGCGCTCCACGCCCGGACCTCGCTGCACCGCAGACACCGTCTCTCCCCGCCGGGGACGGCCCCCTGCTCCCGGTGCGACTATCGACCGGGGCGGACTGTTTTCAGCGTGCCCCAACCGCGTCGTGCCGCCAGATCGGGGCTCGGCCCACGTAAAAGGCGCCAGTGGTCTGCGGAGATGTCGGCAACCCACCCGACCCGTCTTGAAACACGTACCAAAGAGTCTGACGCAAGCGCAAGTTAGAGGGTGCAAGCAAAACCCTGTGGTGCAGTGAAAGTAAGGGCCGGTGCGTGCCAGCTGAGGTGGGATCCCGGCCCAGCGGAGTCGGGCGCACTGCCGTAAAGCGTATCGGTGCCGTTGTATCGGAGCTGCTTTGCGAGTACGAGTACATGAGCACAGTAACGGACCCGATACTGGTATCGGTATCGGTGCATCCCTAACCTCTAGCATTTATACTGAATTACTGATATTCCCATTCTACTTTCTCCTGATACGTGTGTTACGTAGCTCTTTCCAAACTTCCTGCCTCAGTCGTTTTCACCAGAGCTTCTCTATCTGTGTAGAGAACCCTGTCTTTCTGCAGGACAGAGGAATTACATAGTGGGGATGAAGCCAGAGGGACAGCCCTGCTTGGACACGCTCCCTGTCCGCTTCAAGGTGTCCTCTCCACACCATTACCTCGGTCGACACTCTGCGATGACTAAGTGGAAGTTTGAGTGAAAGTGACATTTTATTAGCAGGAGAATCTAAAGGGGGTCCTTGTCTGAACAAACTGACTAAACAAGTTTTTATACTGCTGCTGCTGTTAACCGGACTTATGTTCCTATATAAGTGAGGTATAAATCAGCAGCTCAGAGGATGTCTCCATTCAGCTTCCACAAGATAAAAGAGTCTAGCAACAATGAGAGTAGAGCTGCAACCATTAATGGATTAGCTGTCAACTATTAAATTAAACGCCAACTATTCTGATAATCGATTAATTGGTTTGAGTCATTGCTTTAACAAAATAAAAGTCAGAATTCTCTGATTCCAGCTTCTTAAATGTGAATATTTTCTGGTTTCTTTCCTCCTCTATGACAGTAAACTGAATACATTTGAGTTGTGGACAAAACGAGACATTTGAGGACGTCATCTTCAACATTTTTCACCACTTTTTGGACCAAAAAAAATAATCGATTAATCAAGAAAATAATCAACAGATTAATCAACAATAAAAATTAATTACAGCCCCTAGCTGAAACGATTAATCAAATAATTGATAAACAAAAGTGGCTACAATAACTTTGATGATTTTATTTCATAATTTAAAAATTTATGGAGCAAAAATGCCAAACAATATACATCATTTTAGGTTGAATATTTTTGGGTTTTGGACTGTTCATCAGATAAAACAAGACATTTAAGGATGCCATCTTGGGCTTTGGGAAGCACTGATCGACATTTTTCACCATTTTCTGACATTTTATAAACCAAACAACTAATCGATCAATACAGAAAATAATTGACAATGAAAACAGTCATAAGTCGCAGCCCTAAATGAGAGAAAACATCATCAGAGTCAAGCCTAAACACTTTGAAATGTTATTCCACACAGGATCTGGCAGATTACAACTTCTCCCGTGTGCCAAGCGTGTAGGATTGCTTCGGAGGCCGACGCAATGACACGAATGTCCCTCTCTAGAGCCAGTTATTGTAAGAGTAGAGCGCTTAGAGTGTGCGTGTACGTGGGAAGTGAGTGGTGAAGCAAGAGAGAGAGAGAGCGGCGGCGACAGGAGCGAGTAACGTTATCGACTCCGGCCCAAGCAGGAAAAGTTAACAGTGTTTGGTTTGTCCGTTCTGGGCTACTGTAGAAACATGGCAGGCTCCCTATGTAGATATAAACGTCTCATTCTGAGCTAACGAAAACACGATTCTTATTTTCAGGTGATTATACACTAAAGAAAACATAGTTATTAATATTATATTCCATTTCTGCCTTTAGATCCCCCTAAATATTACACACTGGTCCTTTAATAAGAAGTAGGAGTGTGTTGTTGGACAGCTGGATTGACTTGTTGTCCTGCTGTATCATTACACTGCACCCATTTGCTGGGATTCTCTGTGATGGTCGACTGTGACCGTCGTCTCTATTGACTCTCCTCCACAGCAGTGTTGAGTAAGTGGATGAATACAGTGTCAGCCTCTGCAGCTGCAAGGGCCACAGTGTTGGGGGCAAAAGGCAGTCTTTGCCAAAGTAATCCTTTGGCAAAGACTGGTTGTCCCAGACGCTAGCGCAGTGATGATCCACGCAGAGAGAGAGGGGGGAGCGGGGGCGGGCCATGTTGTGTACTTTGGGTCACCAGACACTGACTCTGTCCTTGCAGTGTATTGACGACTGTTTGTGACAGTAATGCAGTTGTGCATATTCCAGCGTAAGAGGCGCAGTTTGCGTTGGTTCAGGGGGTTCACTGAAGTGGCCGTAGCCAAAAATGCATGTAGGGATTTAAATATCTATATTTATTTTATAACAACACCGAACTAACATACTAATATCGACCTTGTTGTTTCTTCTAATTGACAGAAATAGGAACCAGCCTACTCATAATAACATAGTCTGGTGTTCTCTGTCCACACTGAATCCGTTACGTCACTCGCGGCCAGTAGACTCGGTGTAATACATCTCTGGTTTACTGTCGGGTTTGTGCGAGTTGGTTTTTATGGTTCTTGCAATATTCCATCACTCATTGGGCATATTAGGGACATGAACATGCACCTGCTTGTTTTTGTAAGGCATAATGTACAGCTAGCAGCTCATTGTTGGGCGTCGGGGTGCAGCATCGGCCTGTCGGGGTTTCTTTCACAACAATGACCCGCTAGCTGTACGTTATCCCGCTTATTACACGGCTACTTACTTAAGAAATCAATATTTTGACACAAAAACGGTCCTCCAGAGTCCGACATCTGAACTGTGCCCATAGCAACGGTCTGTTATACAGACATTACAGACCGCAGAACGCCGTGATTGACCAATCAGAATCGAGTATTCAACACAGCCGTGTAATAATTTTATGTAAACAAAGCCTCTGTTGAAAACACTACATTCCCACTAGGTTCAAACCTTAAAGTTCAAACTGTGCCCCTTGTACAGTAAAAGAGGCTGATATTCAGCGTTCACCTCATGCCTTTAGCTCTCATCACTAGCAATGGCGGGTGTTGTGAAATGAGAAATGGAGCAAATATGATTATTTTTATAAAACGGTCACTATATTGTATGATATATAGAGAATGAAACAGGTAATCTGACAAAAAAATCATGTGCCTCTGTGTCCTCCGGTGCTCATAACGGCATCTGTAAGATTTCACAGGCCGGAGGAAAACAACCAATCAGAGCCGAGCCGGAGCCTCGCCGTCTCTGAGCAGCTGTCAATCACTCACAAACTCCGATCATATGGTCAAACTAGGCAGCGCTGATCAAATATGAATCAATATTCTGTTACGTTAATGCCTATTTCTCTCCTCAAATGTTTCAGAAACATCTTGTAGTGTACTGTTTAGCTGTAAAATGAGAAAGTTTGTTGGGGAAGTTGAGGGAAACACCAAGCACCGCCCACCAGCCGGAGAACACTTTCTCACTTTACAGCTAAACAAGATGATTCTGAGAACATCTGAGGAGAGAAATAGGCGTTACAGTAACAGAATATTGATTCATATTTGATCAGCGCTGCCTAGTTTGACCGTTTGATCGGAGTTTGTGAGAGATTGACAGCTGCCTCTGAACGCTCTCTCTCTCTCTGAAATGACCTGTGATTGGTCAAAGTCTCCCGTCGCAAGCTAGATGTTCTAAAGCCTGAAAACAGAGCCATGAGGAGGAGCAGAAGTCTAGTTTTCTCTAAGAACACTTGAATTACAATATGCTGAAAGGTTATTATGGCATTTTTGCCCAATAATGCCAAAACATATTCTGCCTACTGCAGGTTTAACCGGCCGATCTTCAGTGTTCCCTCGTAGCTTTAGCTCTCATCACTACAGTAGCAATGGCTGGTGTTGTTTATTCAGGTGTGACACTCTTCACATCCACCTGTGTGTGTGTGAATTAAACCCATCCATAGGAGGCTCCATTGATTGCAGACAGGTGTGATTTGAGAGATGTGCGGTCTCATTAGCGAACAGTTGAAAGGTGAATGACACCATTTTTTTTTTTTTTATCTGATTCATTCAGTCAAGCATCCTTCATGCGCGTAAAACTCACCATGCGTGGGAGTAAAAGGTTATGACTCTTCCCAAGCCCACACAATATGACCATAAATAGCCTCACTTACGTAAAAAAAAGAAGATATATTAGTGATTCGAGAGAAGATTCAGGAGGATTTACAGCACGAGAACGAAAGAGTCTATTTCACAGGAGTTCATCAGAGAAGTGCAGAACATGACTGCTCCCTGGTGTTCTCCTCTTATTAATGAAGGATCAATTCATTATTCCATATGCAGAGGGATATGACTAACAGGAGAGATAAACAATAAGGGGCTCCATCCATGTTGGAGAGAGCACACCTGCAGGATGCATGAGATTGTGAGTGCATGTGGCTGTGAATTGGGGGGTATTTCCACCCATATAGGCTGCATCACGTGGACGAGCCAGTCATTGATCACAACAGTGATCATTTCAGTATTGGAGGAGGGGTTAGGGATGGATGAGTTGTCAATAGGCAGCAGCAGAGTCAGAGCTATATAGCTTTAATATACCAACAAAGATGTGCAAAACCCTCCATGTGTGTCCTGAATAGCCAGGCTGTAATGGAGGCTCAGTCAGATAAAGACAACAAATAGCAGCAGAGCATCATGGAGCACACACACATGCATGCGATGAGAAATGCTCAATAGGGAGGTTTTTGCATCCTGCAGAATGCAAATAGTAAATGTTGATTAGGGAGGTTTTTGCATCCTGCAGAAGGAAAATAGTAAATGTTGCATGCGTTTAAAATCATATTAAAGGGCCGATATATATACACGCTGATTCCTGACTTGCAGCCATATAAGAGCCTGATGATGATGATGAGGCTACAGGCGTCTTCTTCTTCATATAACAAGCAAATCTGCAGCCATTCATATAGACGCTGATATGGCACATTCATTTTTCAATTTGCAGCTTGTCCAAAAGGTTGGAATCATATGCTCTAATTATCCCCATTATGTTCCTATAACCCCCCATCACCACCACCACCACCACCACCGGGCAATGCCTGCTGGAAACCGCTGCAAAAAAACACATATAGGGAATAAAATGTGCAGACAATGACGCGTGTTTCTTACCTGTGCCATGAGCCAGATCGATGCCCGGTTCGGTGAGGATGTTCGGGTCACTTTGAGATCTGCCTCGTTGCAGACAGCCGCCGTCTAGTCCATCCGATGTAGCCATGAGGACACAGAGACAGAGACAGCGCAGGAATCCTCAATAAAATATTGAAAAGCTCCAACCAGAGAGAGGCAGAGAGGCAGCAGCAGCAAGGTCAGGAGGAGAAGCAGATTTAATGCGCTCTGACAACACAACAGCAGCTCTGAGCATCTCTTCTATCTAGCAGGGAGCCATGGCTGAGCACTGTGTGTGTGTGTGTGTGTGTGTGTGTCTGTGTGTGTGAGTGTGTGTGTGTGTTGTGGGAGGGGTGATGATGCTCGTCCAGCAACACCACAAAATATTCAACTATAGCACTATAATATATCTTATACTGTATAAATATATATATAATATATATCTTATACTGTATAAATATATATAATATATCTTATACTGTATATATATAATATATATCTTATATTGTATAATATATATTATACTGTATATATAATATATCTTATACTGTATATATATAATATATATCTTATATTGTATATATAATATATCTTATATTGCATACATATATAATATATCTGATACTGTATATATAATATATATCTTATAACGTGTATATATATTTTATACTGTGTATATATAATATATATCTTGTACTGTATATATATATAATATATCTTATACTTTATGTATATATAATATATCTTATACTGTGTATATATAATATATCTATCTTATACTGTATATATATAATATATATCTTATACTGTATATATAATATATATTATACTGTATATATATAATATATCTTATACTGCATATATATAATATATCTTATACTGTATATATAATATATCTTATACTGTATATATATATAATATATCTTATACTGTATATATATAATATATTTTATGCTGTATATGTACTTAATGTATATGTTCTTAATATGCCCTTGTACAAAATATTTCCTTTTATAATTATAATATAACTTATTATTTTAATGGAGCTTCCCAGCAAAAAGCATTTCACATGCTGCACACATTGATGCATTTTTTTGTGTGGACCTTATCATGAATATTCATGTATTTTATGGTGATAACATATTTGGCAACACATCAGTGTCCATCCTTTTAAGCACATCCTCTCGCATCTTTTATATATAGCTTTACTGTATAGGTTTAGCCCAGTTAAATACCAGATTAAGTCGAGCAAGCTTTGTATAATCATTAATCGAGAATTTATATGACAAAATTGCCTGTAATTGGTTAATTTATAAATGATTAATTAATTTATTTTTTTTTTATATATTTTTTTATATTTCCATATAGTTGATTGTTCATATTTTGTTAATTGCTCATATTTTGTTTCACTTTGTTCAGCTCTTTTTTTACTGTGTTAGCTGATGCTTCTTGTTTTTTGCACTATATCCCCTTTGCTGCTGTACACTGCAAATTTCCCCATGACTAATAAAGGAATATCTGATCTTATCTTATCTTATGCACCATTGGACACTTGGTCAACTGATGATGTACATTTTCTGTAGTCTTAGATATATAAACAGAAATAAATTAAATGTCCTTGCACTTTTTAATTTATTTCTGCATAAAGGGGTATTTATGTATTTATTATGCATTATAATTTCCATATTGTTTAAATTTTTTCCTCCACAAAGCATAAAGAAGAATGCACAAATTTATTTTTTAACATTATTTTAAAAAAACAAACATGGCAGGCATATTTTTAGACGCATATATGAAAAACTAAAATCTAAATCCAATCAATATGCACGAAAAACATCATTAATGTCTATTTGCTATCTCTTCCGCATTAAAAAAAACTTCTACACTCTTTTAAAATACCATTATGCTTCTCATAAATGCTTAAAATAAAGCAGATAACGCTTCCGTGTTAGTATTACTTTGTAAAATATAAAAATGTCAATATTTCTGATTATAACAAAGACAGTTCCCATCATCAGTGCTACAGACAGGGATACATATGGACGCAGCTCATTGGCTGGTTCCTCGTATGACGCGTCGATGCGGAAGTGAAGCACCACCTGGAGCCAAGATGGCGACTCACAGATGCAGCTACTCGGCTCTGCTGCTGATTCTCTGCAGTTTAACGGTGTTTATCATCGCAGACAGTCAAGAAACGACACTAGCTGGTGATGAACACGACACTGAGGTAGATAATGATCCACAAACTGTTACAGAGGCTGCAGAAGTGGAGGAGAAACGATGGGAAGCGACTGATGTTGTTGAAGAGGAGACTCATGATGAAGCTGCAGACAGACAGGAGACTAATGAAGCTCAACCACCGGTCCACTCCTCCTCCCCGGTACCGGTCCAACCCTCCTCCTCCTCGGTACCGCAGCATAAAGATGACTTCCAGGAGGAGCTGGTGATCAGACCTCTGCACTCTGGAGATGTTTATGCCAGCTTCCAGTTCCGCACCCTGTGGGAGACTGACTTCATGAGAGGAAACAAAGGTGAGATAACTGCTGTTAGCTGTTAGCACTGATTCATTCAACATTTAGACATCCATCTGGAGACACAAACAGTTAGTTAGGTTTTATTATGGCAATAGAACTAGTGATGGGAATTCAGGCTCTTTTTAGTGATCCGGATCATTTGGCTCAGCTCACCAAGAAGAGAAGAGTCGGCTCTTTCAGCTCCCAAACGGCTCTTCAATTTACTACTTCTGCCTTTATAGTTCAGCCACATTTAGCTTTAGCTGTTTTGACATTAATGATTAGTACGTGTGCACATATATCACTTAAATGATTAATTTTAATTATACTAAACCTTATAATTTCCAGATGATCCTAATTTTACATGCTGCTTAGTTTCCGACTGTCACTCATCTTGTCTGCTATTCACGCAGCGCACAGCAACGCAACGCAACGCAACGCACCTCAGCGCACCGCAACGCACCTCTGTGCAAAGCACCGCAAGGCAACGCACCTTAGTGCAACGCAACGCACCTCAGTGCAGCGCAAGGCAACGCAACGTACCTCAGTGCACCGCACCGCAAGGCAACGCAACGCACCTCAGCGCACCGCACCGCAAGGCAACGCACCGCAACACAACGCACCTCAGCGCCACGCACAACAAGGCAACGCACCGCACCACAATGCACCTCAGCGCACCACACCGCAAGGCAACGCACCTTAAGGCAAAGCACCACAATGCACCGCAACGCAACGAAATTGGTGTCGTGAAAACAAATTTGCGTTAACGCATTATTATCGCATTAACTTTGACAGCATCTCATATCGATCGCAGGCCCCTGAATTGAATCAAATCAATATCCCATTGTGGCAGACTTTTTGATATCAGCAAATATCGTATCGTTGTCCAATGAATCAATATAATATCTTATATCGTGATGAAATTTGTGATTTACACCCCCACTAAACTGTGTAATGTTATATTATATTCCTCAGTGTCCCACTACCGGCTGTTTCCCAAGTCTCTGGGCCAGGTCATCTCCAAGTTCTCTGTGCGAGAGCTGCACATCTCCTTCACGCAGGGCTACTGGAGGACCATGCAGTGGGGGCAGCCCTTCCTGCCGTCTCCTCCCGGGGCCGAACTCTGGGTCTGGTTCCAGGACTCTGTGACAGAGTGAGTATGGCCCTCTGGTGGCTGCTCTCTATTTTCCCTAAATCCTACTAAGTGCTTTCTCAGTCATTTCAACATTTTTGTACCCTTTTTTAGTGTCGATGGCACGTGGAAGGAGCTGACGAACGTTTTGTCGGGGATCTTCTGCGCTTCGCTGAACTTCATCGACTCCACCAACACTGTTCAGCCCAGTGCGTCGTTTAAACCGCTGGGTATAAGCAACGGTAAAGAGAGAGGCTTTTTTCAATCCCCCTTTTGCATTTTGTAAAGCTCTCTAGTAAAGCCGCAAAGACTAATCAATTAGCTGTCAACTATTAGATTAATCACCAACTATTTTGATAATCGATTAATCGATTTGAGTAATTTTCTTTGAAAAAAAAAGGAAAAAATTCTCTGATTCCAGCTTCCTAAATGTGACTATTTTCTGGTTTCTTTCCTCCTCTATGACAGTAAAGTGAATATATTTGAGTTGTGGACAAAACAAGACATTTGAGGACGTCATCTTGGGCTTTGGGAAACACTGATTAACATTTTTTCTGACATTTTATAGATCAAGCAACTCATCAATTAATCGAGAAAATAATCAACAGATTAATCGACAATGAAAATGATCGTTTGTTGAAGCCCTACTCTCTAGTGATGAGCCTGATTAAAACCTAATGGTGTGATTAGACACCTCGCAGCATGCAGGTGCTACAGATACTACCCAAGATGCATCTCATTACTTCTAGACTGATGTTTGTTTTTTTGTGTTGAACTTGAAGTGACAGACCACCGCTTCCTTCGCTACGCCACCCTCCCACGAGAGATTGTTTGCACTGAGAATTTGACACCCTGGAAGAAACTCTTGCCATGTGGATCGAAGGTGGGTGACTGTGTGTTTGTGTGTCTATTTCTGTCTTTCTAAAAAAAAAAAAAAACACTGTATTTGAGCAGAACTCAAATACACGATGTACTCCTTTGTGTGATGCACATACTGACTTCATATGTGGCAGAATTTCTCAAGATCACATTTTCAAACTCCCGTTCATTGTTCAGCTAACTCCGTGTCTTCTTCTGTTTCTCTATGTGGCCGTGTGCTGCACGTGCAGGCTGGTCTCGCTGTCCTGATGAAGTCAGAAAAACTCTTCCACAGCAGTTTTCATTCCCAGGCGGTGCACATCAGACCCGTGTGTCAGGACTGGCAGTGCAAAACCACATCCTGGGAGCTGAGACAGACGCTGAACGTGGTCTTTGACCTGCACACCCCTGGACAGGGCAAACGAGGTGAGCAGAAGCACGTCTCCCTGCATTCATCTCACATTTAAGTTTAGAATACCTGAGGTTTGGTAGTAGAGATGTTCCGATACCATTTTTTCCTTCATGATACCGATTCCGATACTTGAACTTGTGGTATCAGATGATACCGAATGCCGATCCAATACCAGCGTGATAAAACAGATATATAGTTATTTTTATTATTGTTTAAAACTGTTTACTTCTGACCACGTATGGATGTGATATGATTACTATCTTTGTTGTAAGGCCTGGCTCAGGTTAATATCACTTTGTTTTATTATTCAGTTTGTCATTTACAAAGAACATAAATTAATAATATAAAAGGATATATATATATATAAAAAATAATGATGTTAAACAAGTTGATTATTTTCTGTGTTAATAAATGATAGTATCTGATCGGTGCATAGACTGGCGTACTCGCCGATACCTGATCATGAGTTTTGGACAGTATCGGAAACACTTCCCATACCGGTATCAGGATCGGAACAACTCTATTTGGTAGTAAAACACATGATGATGCCTCCCTGGCTTCAGTTAACTCAAGCTGTTTGTTCCTCCAGAGTGGTCTCTGTTTAAGATGTTCTCTCGGACCGTGACTGAAGCTTGTCCGCTGGCCTCTTCCAGTAAAATCTACATCGACGTCACAGACAACCCTCAGGTATGACTCCCACAGAACACACACAACATCATCCGCTCTAAGAGATTAGTTATTTCCCCTCAATGCAAACTTCACAGAAAGCATAAGTAGTATGAAGGAGAGATTTTAAAGGTTCCCTTTGGAGTTTTTGACCTCTAGTAGCGCTGTAAGACTAGTCTATTGTTTTTGTAGCTATTTGTGTCATCTCCAGCTCAGCAGTGACAGGCAGGAAATGCTAATGACGGAGTAATAGGAGGTCATGGCGTTTGGTATTATGTGTATTCAACTCCAAGAGAAACCACAGTGATTAGCTTCTTTTGCTATTAGACATTCTCTTGGGATGAGGAAGGTCTACTTTTCAGAAAGGATGCTGTGTAAAGACAGAACACAAGCACATTAAAATAGGTCTGGGTTTCATAACTCAGTGCTGCGGACACATTTGGTTGGTTTTAAAAAAGCACTAAATATGGAAAACTGTCGAGTAACGAAAGCTGGCATCATCAGATATCATATATCATCAGATATTTATTTTGCCAGTTTTACACTATTTTATTAAGGCAAAGTTCTTGTCAGACAAAGTAACTGTCATCATGTTTATTTATGTGCTGGCAAAGATATGCTGCAATGCGCCAACGAAGGCGGTGAAGAAGACGACAGCTAGCAAGTAAACATGGATGTAGACAATGCAGGATCATTTGCAAATGTTTGATGAGGAAGGAAATGCATTCAAGGATAAAGACAATGTGTTTCTCTGAATGAAAACATTAACATTGTAAACATTGTTTACAAGACAACTCCACAGGTTACACTTTTTAAGATTATTTAAAACAGATGTAGCAACGTGCACAAGGAATAATCTTTCTAACAGTACGTACGGAGATGTGCAACACAAGTGAAATGTGATGTGGTTTTGCAGGGGGATCAGTTCGAGGTGAGCCCGGCCACTCCCCTGCTGAGCCAGGCGATGGTGCTGGGGGACAGACGGACCTTCTCCGTCTACGATCTGACCCAACAAGTCACCTTTGGCACCGTGCGCTCCCTCAACCTGCTGATCCGCTGGAAATCCACTGAGGGTGAGTGAGAACAGCAGAGCACGACACACAGCTTTGTGCAAACGGTCAGACATACAGTAGACTCGATTATTCAATGCATCAAGAAGGGACTCTGCAGGAGTTAACAAAACTGTGTCAACTTTATCTATTTGTCTTATCTCTCTTGGTTACGTGTAACTACTGTTCTTCTGTTCTCCGTGTTTACATTGCCATCATCATTTTATCTGCAGTCTGTTCCTTTGCAACCTGTTCTCTGTTTTGGTACAAAGTCCTCAACAAGCAGCAGCTGAAGCGACTTGTGACCGTTTTCACCAAACATAGCCAAACAAGCCAAAAAAAACAAATAAGAAAACACTACTTGCCTCCGTGATTGTTGTGTTTTGTACCGAAGTGACACTGTTTCTGTTTGTTCCTTTAGAGGTTCCTCTGTTAATTTGTCAAACATTAAGGTGAAACTGAATGCCCCTGCAGGAGACATGCTGCGTCCGCTGCTCCACGCTGAGCGTTACGTGGCCGGTTACGGGCTGCAGACGGGAGAGATCCACACGCTGATGTACAACTACCACCCCTACAGGTCTTTCCCCGTGCTGCTGCTGGAGTCGGTGCCGTGGTACCTTCGTCTCTACATCCACACCCTCACTGTGACCAGCAAGGGAAAGGACAACAAGCCCAGTGAGTCACTTTAGAAAGCAGAGAGGGAATGTGTCGCGTGTGTGTGCACAAAATTGCAATCAGGATCTGAAAATAACAATTACTAATGTGCCAAATAGTGGAACAACTTGTCTGTGGCTGAATTCGAAACCACACACTATACTAGTAGTGCTTAGTGATTTGGCCAAAATGTAGCATGTAGTATGCGATCAAAAGCAAAATCTACAGGATGCCAAAAATACCCGGATGTCGTACTGATTTGGAAAAAATCCACAGTATGCATCGGACCAGTCTACCTCGCCTAATGTATCCCATAATGCAAAGCGCTGGAACACTACAGGCTATGGTTACAACAACAACAGCAGCCAAAAACAGCTTGTTTTTTACATTTTTCATAGCTCTTTCATCAATAAATTCACTTCTGAACATTTTTCAGGCAAGAAATCAACTGTGTAGATTTTGAATAGTGACAGTTTTACAATATTAAATGGCAAATTGAACATTTTCTCTACCGTTTTCAGAGTTTAGAAGCTCTACAAACTGCCGTGACAGCTAGCTATAGTGCCTGCCGGGGTCGCTACCTCGCCAGACGGGCGGTCACGCTCACAGACCGTTATGAGCTGGCGGGAGATCTCTAGAGACCGGTCTGTAGACGACGAGGGGCTTTTATTTCCTTGTTGACGGATAGTTAGTTTAAATATCACAACACAAATGTCCATTAAAAATTAACGGGAACCTGTGTTTAGCTCCACAATCGCCTGCAGGCGTAGCTCGCTCGCCAGCCGGCTACAGAGCAGCAGAGTGGCGAGGGGAAAGAGCAGCCTCTGACGGGGCAGAGAGATACCTGCTGAGACAACACGACACCTTTTTAACATTACTCTAATATCTGGAGGGAGATCAGTGATTAATCGTTGCAGCTCTAGACCGTAGATAACAGAAGCTTGGCTGTTTCTGTCCAAGATTTTAACATTTTAACTGCAATTAAAGGGTCAATAATTCCATGTTGCGTTAATTATCTGGCAATTATTTTGGTAATTGGTGGCAAATGCTGCTGTAAACACAAGAAGAGGCTGATTTTAAACATTTTGTTTAAAGAAGTTGAGCGACTGGAAGTGAAAATAACTGTTGACATTTTTAGAAAAGAATAATAATGTTCTGCTGTACTTCTACTCAACACCAACTTATTCATTACTATGCTTTTATTGTTTATGACACTCCATACTGTTGTAGGTTTTCCTCTATAGGGACAGGTACAATTATTGTACTAGCTAGATGAGTTACTCTTGCTGTACTACACATTCTTAGTTTCCCTACAGGAATCCTTGTTTCATGATTTCCATGCAGATGCGTCTTTTCACCAGAAGGAGGAGAACATGAGTCATATTTTCTAAAATGAAGGCTGTAGTAGAAGTCTACCTATCTTGGTGCTTGGTTCTTGTTCAAACATTCTTTATACATTATATGAAATAATATTATCATTTATGGAGTTTTGTATCATATGTATACACAACTTACTTCATGTTTTTCCTCCTCCGCCAGGCTACATCCACTACCAGCCGTCTAAGGACCGTGTGAGGCCTCACCTGCTGGAGATGCTGGTCCAGCTTCCTCCAAACTCTGTCACCGAGGTCACGGTGCAGTTCGAGAGGGCTCTGCTCAAGTGGACCGAGTACACCCCTGATCCCAACCACGGCTTCTACGTCGGGTAAGCAGCATGTAGAGCCGTTCTCAAAACTGATTATTTCCAGAGGTTACTTAAAAGAAGATGCAGCACACGTGTTTCTTCTCACGTCCCTTCACAACGTTGTAGGTGTTGTGTGATTTTGAGGGGTGTAAGGCCTCAATGATTGGATCACAAGTGGACAGCTTTAAGTACGTCTGTTCATACCTGGCATTAGAATGCGTCTCCACATGCGTCCTGAGTGATCACTTGTGATTGGACCTCACTTCCCCGCTCTATATGCAAATAAACACGTCGTAGACACACGGCTAATACAGCAGACGTTGTGGCTTAAGATTACAGGAATGTCAGCAGTAATATGAATGTGGTCTGAGCGATCGGATCTCAATGCATCTTCAACTCAGAGCTGTCCACTTGTGATCCGATCACTCAGGACGCATGTTAATACCCGGTCTGAACCGGGCCAAGGAGTCAAAGTTTTTGCATTTCTTTAACATTTAGGTCTTCAGTCATCAGCTCTCTTGTACCAAGCATTGTCGCCATGGATACGAACAGCACTCAGGAACAGCCACTTTTCAGCAGCTTGTAAGTATTGAGTTGTTGTTGTTGTTTTTTCTGAAGGAATATATCTGTTGTTGCTACTCGTCCGTGTGTTGTTTGAGTTCCTGTTGAGAAAACACGGAGACAGAGAGCAACATGTCAACCACACCCACCGGAGGGAAAACCAATCAGCACCACGCTAAGACAATGCCTCGAGCTAGCTAAAAACATCATATTTCAGCATGTCAGAGGATTATTTCAGCAGCCCGTGTCTACCAGGGGTGCAGATGAAAACTAAATGTTTAGCTTATCCACATTGTACTATGACACAAGTTGCATCCAGTCAAAATGCTTTAGCTTAACTTACAGAAACATAGTTTGCTTAAAACTGACATTTGGTCAAGATGCTGAGTGTCAGGATCACAAAGTTTTCCCGTTCTTCCTGCTGATGTTTCACCGTTGTCTTCTTAAAAGCTCAGTTTTTTGGTTCGGCAGCTTATAAAAACTTAGTTCTGGGTTCTTTACTCTGTTTGCAGTGCAGGAGGCTCCTTTCACGCAATACAATGTTAAAGGAGAGCGATTGTTTTCCCCTCTGCTATGGGCAGGACTTAATTGTCTCCATTTGTCTGTACTGATCAAATGTCCCATCTCCCTTCAGTTTCCCCTGTAAAGAGGAGTCCAGCTACTTTGTGCGCGTCTACACGGAGCCTCTGCTGGTCAACCTGCCAACTCCAGACTTCAGCATGCCCTATAATGTCATCTGCCTGACCTGCACCGTGGTTGCCGTGGGCTACGGCTCCCTCTACAACCTGCTGACCCGGAGCTTCCAGATAGAAGAGCCCAGCCCGGGATTGGCCAAGCGGCTGGCCAACATCATCCGCAAGATGAGGGGCGTGCCGCCGCTCTGAGGGCTGGACGCGGACGCCAACTGGTTTCTACTTTTAGAAAGGAAGTTTGCGTTTCTGGTGAAACGCGCTGGTGAACATGTGATATTCAGGGAAGAACTGAGTCAAGCACTGGTATATGAATGTTTTTAAAAACGGTCAACTTGAAGGTTTTGTTTTCAAATGGACGAAGACAAATGAACATAAATGTTTTTCGGGATGATTTCCTGCTGGCTAAGGACAAGAAAATAGACACTTCTGTACTTCGGATGGAAGGAAAGAGCTTTGTTGTTGTTTAACAAGGAACCCAATATGAGACTGACGCAGCATCACAAAGCCTCAGAGCTCAGATAGGAAAAGGGATGATCCCCTTTCATCCTGACCTGTTGATTGATATCTCCCTGCTAGGAAAGATAAAATAAATGACTTTCTAAGTCAGAGTCAGAATGTCACATTTCCTCTAACCTCAGTCATGACAGGATAGCAAAATAACCTTCCCATGAAATGATCACAGCATCATCGTCTAACTACGGGACGTCCAGTGACTTGTCCTCTTTATTTAATAGTTTCTGATTTGTCTTATCTGACACATGTTTTATAGTAGTTTTAATATATAAGAAAAGAAGACATGCCCACAAAAATACTCTTAAGTTACCAAAACCATATGTTTTTTTTTAACCCTCTGAGACCCACAATAGACGCGTGTTTGTCTTTTTTAGGGGGTCTTCAGGGGGAGATAGCAGGTCAGCAGTAGATGTCACATAGAAGTGGTGTACATCATCAGAAAGCTGGGAACCTGAAGATTAATTTGAGATGCAGCTCAGCACTGTGTGTAAAGTTATTCTAGTCATAAATCAGAAAAACTAAATTCATTAATTCCCGTATTAATTAATACCCCTTTGAAAATGGCCATGCCAGTTTTTCCTCGCCAAAATTTTGCCTAAATTTGTAGCGTTATTTAGCCTCCTTGCCGTGAAGCGAGCATGACCTGGTTGTTACCAATGAATTCTTCAGGTTTCGGTTTAGGTTCTAGTTTCATTTGATATCTGTACCTTCACTCTAACTCTAAAACTGAACCTGCTACAGCCTCTGAAAGACAGTAAAGTCGGGTTCTCAGGGGGTTAAATTTGTTCTGAGCGGTAGCGATACCCGTCTGGAACTACTTGTTCTATTAAAAAAAGGAACGGCCCTCTCACCAAACATTTATTGTTGCACTTTTGGATGCATGCTTGAATGTCAAATGCGATTGTCTGCACGTTTCTTCATATTTAATTGCCTTTAGTTGGTCGGGGTTGTGAGCTCATTCACTCATCTGTTCAATGTCAGATTCAGTGTGTCTTATAGCGAACTGAAGTCTGTCATTATGGACATTACTTTACCATGAAATACTACCATGCATTGTGTTTGTTAAACTTTTTGTTATGTATTTGTCCATTCTGGTTCACTTGCTGGGGGAAAAAAAAGTGCACAGAATGTTTGAAGCGGTACTGCGTGTGTTCTTTATGGCCTTTTCAATAAACTGAAACATCTTTCTATTATTTTATTCAAATTATTCTAGCAGTGAAAGAAGGTACGCCGTTCTAAAGTGCAGCGGGAGCCGGAGCTGTATTACTTCCCACTGAGTGCCCACATTTTTGTGAAAACAAACTTGGCCCCACTTCTGGCAGACTCGGGAGAGAACAAACACAGACGTCTCTGTGTTTGGCCGGTCAGTGATTCGCACGCCTGCACGTTTGGGAACAAAAACAAACAAAAGGGAAAAAAAGCAGCATTCCACATAAGTGATGTTCACATATGCGAACTATGTTATCTCTCCAAGCAAGAAGATAAACCCGGCCAGAGGACAGTATCCTCAATGATTAAGTGTCTTAGTCACAGCTCTCCGTGACACTTAATTTAGCTCATATGTTTGTGATCGGCTAGACAAGTACACTATTTAGTCACACCTCTGTAAAGGACAAAAATAAATGCGTGTTTTATATATAAAAATCAATTTGAGCTGCATATTGTGAGGTTGTGGTGCAACGGTGTTGAAATCTTTGAGCAACAGACTTTCTTAGCCAACTCTTTAAATAGTCTGCCAGTAAGCACTTTCCATTCTTGGCATATTTCATCAGTTGTTTTTTCAGCCAAGCTCTCGCCTTAAAAAGCCAATAAAAGAAACCTGTAGTTTCAGACTTACAGTGAAACCAGCAAGGTGATTAACACACAAGACATTTCTAGGTTCTGGAAACATGTTTATTGGTTTGAAATACAAATTGTTCCATACCTTCAACCTCTACAAGCAACTGATATACAAGTACAGTACATTTTTTTTCAGCCATTTGGAATATACTAGAAGATACAATATCAGAAACACTGATCAAAATGTTACTGACGTCAAAGTACGATTGTAAACTAATCAAGTTAAAATGCAAACGTACTGGCGGTCTTTTGAAGACTATGAAAAGCACAGTACCAACTCTTTTTCTCCTGCAGGTTATTCTATAGTTCTTGCTTTTCCAAATGTGGAGTATGTACTTAAAGTACAGGCACATAAAATGGTATCTTAACTATACTTAAAGGGGACCTATTGTGCTTATTTTCAGGTGCATACTTGGATTCTGGTTTTGTTTACATACTTTAATGTTTAAGAAATGCTTCATTTTTCTAGCACCTCTTGCTCTGATTGGTCGGCTGGCCCACTCTGATGTGATTGGTCGACTCAACCAAACTCTTCGGACTCCGCTCCAGCTCCGCTCTAAGTAGCTTTGTTTGAGCGTGTGCCAAACTAGCCGTTATGCAAATGTGTTACTTGGTGACATCACCATGTTACGGAAGAATAGGCGGGACTTCAAGCGAAGCGTTTCGGGCGAAGTGTTTCTGTGGGGGGGAGAGTAACTCCCTTCGGCGTGGACTTCGTAACTTTGCAGACCTTTTACATGCACAAAATACTATATAACACACTAAAGGAAAGGGAAAAAGCACAAAAGCATAATAGGTCCCCTTTAAAAAGAAAATTATTCACTTTCTCCTCCAAAGAATCCAACATCGTGCAAACCAAAGCTCAAATATCGTACCGACTGTGTGCTGCTATTGAAAAGGTAGAAAAAAAGTGAACATTTCCTGTGCCGCTGCATGAAAGAAACCAAACGCGTGGTTAAGTGCGGCTGAGTTGTCCAATCAGCAGGGCTCGCTGCAGGCGTGGCCGCAGGTCGTCTTGCAGCACTTCTGCTCTCCTGGACACTGACCGTCGTGATAGCAGTACTCGGCACACATGAGGGTTCCCTTGGGAAGGGCGCAGCGACCTCGCTTCACTGACGAGACAAAAACACAGTGTCAACACACTCATGTATGTATATATATATATATACATATATATATATATGTATATGTATATGTATATATATATATATG
>CAKAOI010049855.1:1877-194816 GCA_916701655.1 Sebastiscus albofasciatus
TAGACAGTTGATCAGCAGTAAAGTGCTGTTTTTTAAGAATGCATTATAGTTCAGTAAAAGTAATTTAACAGGTTTTCTTTTGTATTAACAGTAAAGCAGTTTTTTTTTTTTTAGCAATAACAGGTTAATACTGTTGAAATCCTGCTGTAAATTAACAGCAATTGTTTACAGTGCAGTGTAAACATACAGATGCTGCAAATGCAAGACATTATGAAACATAGTTTGTGGTACATCAGATGTGTTTTGTTTTTAGACAATTATATATTGTTACCTCGTTATCCAATCCAATTTTCATCCTTCCTTCTCCACCTGGCTGCCTGCTGCTCCTGTGCTGTATGCCGTCAGGATGCTGAGGAATATTGAACACATTCATGTTTGGGGAAAAACAGAAACAGGAAAACACACATTTGATTTCACTTTTTAAGTCAGTCAATTGTTTGTACTGTGCCATTTTGTGCATCTTAAGCAGCAGTTTACCCTCAAAGAATCAGAATCAGAAATGTTCTCTCCAAAACCCAACTGCTTTCTTTCCTTTTTCCTCCACCCTAAACTAATATTTATGAACGTGGGTGATGTATTTTCTGATATTTGTGAGGATGAATACGACATGTTTATAAATATCATATATTTAGAAGTATGGCTTGTGTATTACTGTTTTTATGTACTTTATCAAATCGTTCATTGTTTGTGGATGTTTTATCACACTGGGGTTTTTGATGAACCACACCTGCCATCATAGAGCTTGTTTGCCTATTGGTGTGCTGTATGTATAAATATGGGTGTGGTTTCCACATTTCAAACACTTTGACCTGACGGAGACCCGAGTATGATTGAAATGTAGTCAATATAATTATAGTGGCATGGAGTAGTGTGCAGGCGTTACCTTTTTCTTCTCTCCAACGCAAAAAACAAAGCTGAAGAACATCGTTGCCCATCATCGCCTGCCAGTCACCTGTTAGTACTGTACAGAAGGTACACATATGTAATGTAAAAAAAAAGGAATAAAAGAAGGTATAGAAAAAGAAGTGAACATTCTTTACACAGATTTAGCAAATGCCTAAATTTTGCTGCTCCATATTTTTTCATGCGCATCTCAGTTGTTTCATCCTCTTTAGCCTCAATGACCTGGACTGACATCTTTCACCTGCATTCACTCGCTGAGCTTAGACAACATAGAGACAGTAATTAATAGGTCATTTATGCAGCAGTAATTAAAGTGAGACAACAGGGGGGCCATAGGAATCCTGTGGGCAGACTGCTGCGAACATACTGTAGGTTATGAAGAGAAACATGTCCCAAAATAACAATGCTTTCAATAGGTTACATCAATATTTTAAAGTCTTTCGATTTTATTTTTTTCATAAAGTGCAGTAACAGATGAATATTTCATCTTGGTACCTCATGCAATCTTCCTCTGTACTCCTCCACTGTGAAGTCTCCTGAGGTCAAACATACTGGGTCTTTAAGGATAACAACGTTAAAAGGTGCTAAATGTGAGATTGGGAGCATTTCTATTGCCTCTGCACGGCTCTCAACATGGCGACAGCTTAGCCGACGGCTCGTAGTGCTAACAGTGAAAACAAAGGCAACAGTGCTGACAGAGATAACAGTGTTAACCTGGGGGGGAAACTGGAGGGTGGGGTGCTTTGCGTTCTCATCCCAACGTGTCATATACTGATGCTTCCTCAAACCTCACAGCGTTACTTTTCGGTCGCACTAAACACGTGTTTAACGTTGTGAGTTAAACAAAAACGTGCTTAGGTTCAGGCAATAAAACCACCATAGTTAGGTTTAGGAAAAAACATCATTGGGCTTAAAACTACTACGTTTGAACAGAGAAAATGACACTGAACATTGTGAACAACACGGGACACAAACGAACACCTGATTGTAACGTCACACATGGACATGAACAGCGATCTCATGGATGAAAGCCTTGTGTTTGTTGGTCACAAATTTTATGAAATGAGTGATTTGTCAAATTAAAGTATAAATAAAGTCTCCAAAAATAGCAACACTATTTGTATATTATATATTTTTTTATTCATACTTCCAATCTCTACTTCACATGAACCAGAAAGCCACTTTTATCTTCAGTCTCTATGAGGCAAAGTCATCGGCAAGTCAAAACCTACGCGCAGCGCAGGTTGGATTCTTTTTGTCAGTGTCTGTGTGTGTGTGTGTGCGTGTAAGTGTGTGTGTGTGTGCACACTGCAGATATACACAACATATACTTACAGTATATTTATCTCATGTAGAAATTTCACTAAAAGTCTCTCTAGAGATCAAAACATTTTCTAAAAAAAAAAAAAAAAAACATACAGTAGAATTCTTTTTGAACAGAGCTACACCAGTACATATATTATCAAGGACACACCCGAAGAATGAGTTTGATCAGTGGTCATTTTCAGCAGGTTGTGTGTGATTTCTATCGTGTGTTGCAGTAACCAAGGCCGTTAGCTTGTACTGTGTTGCATGGGTGGCACCAATGTCTCGCCGGCTCTGTGACAAGCAAGGCAAATGCCAATTAATACAGTCAATGAAGCGCACAATTCATTAGTTGTCAGTGACAAAGCGGTGGCATCCAGAACTCTCAGGTCACCTTGGTTCCACAGCTGTGCAGCGATAGCAATCATACAATCATTCGTGTAACGCACAAAACTGTGAAGATTGAAAACAAAAAAAAAGCAAAAAGCAACAAACAGGTGTTACCTGTGAGAGGTCGTAGCTTAGATTAGTCAAATTCGTTGGATCCAATAAGAAACATGGAGTTTTGAAGGGAATGATGAAGGTGAAAAAGTATTTAATTTGCATAATTGTGGAGATTGATGAAATGAAATTCAGCTCTGCTGTGACAAGTCCGTTGGTGGCTCGAGTGGATATCTAATTTGGACTGAGGATGTGGGTTTTACAGCAGTTCAATATTAAAATGTGTCTGCCTAGAAACGATTTCACTCAGCCTTCACCGTGAAATCAAATTTCTGTGTCCCAAGATTAAAATCAGGTCAATAAAACGAGAGATGGGGAGTACACAACCAACTTAATCAAGCATTTACCATGTCTCTCCATCAAAACAGCATGAAAACGTCATCTTTAAAACAAAAACAATTCAAGCATCTGGAAAAGAAAATCCATTTTTGTCATACACTTTGAAAAACAAACACTTTAAAGCAATCACACTTTCATATACATGACATTTCTGTACCATCATATACACGGAGCTTATAACTTCACTATAATCTTTCAGTGTCCTCAGGGTTGTGAACGTGATTTCTATAAAACAGAAAACATTTCCAACCACTCACATTCAGGTCTTATAAGGTTCCCATGTGTTATCATTACTCAGTGCCTTCTTCAAATGTAATATTCACACACTCACACACACACACAGCAGGGGTCCAATCCTGAAGCTTTTCTGCTGCTCTCAATAAGTCAGTCAGTAACACGCCATGCAGGCACACAGTAAAGATACGAGTCCCTCATACATATCACTCATTCTCGCCTCGCCCTGAAATAGACAAGAAAGCGTGTCAGTCTTAAATTGGGCTTTTGGGATGTGACATTGAAAGAGAGTCGAGATGTTGAAAAGAATAATGCACAAATATTCTGTTCGGGGCAGAAGTAATTTGTGAGCAGTAACAAACCAGCAGAAATAAAATCCAGCTATTTCTAATGAGTTTGGAAAGCTATAAATCACCCGTGTGATTGTCAAATTAACTAAAATACACCATAGAAATGATTTCCTCAGCCCTGCAGTCACCTCCAAACTAAATCGCTGCCATTTCTTTCTTTCATTCTTTACCTGAAAAGGCCTTTAAAGTGCTTCACTTTCTCTTTTTTTTAAACACAAGGAAGGTTTTCTTATTTTTGGAAGTGCTTTCATCGCTGAAGTCTGTCAGTTATCAGGGGACTCTGTTGACAAAACTCTTAAGAGATGCTCTTTACCGCACCTAACCCAGTATATATATATATATAATACATGACATACATGATAAATACTTCATTTAAAACAACATGATAATTCGTGAAGGTACATTTCTACTTCTTTCTTTTGGTTCAATTTAGTTGCGTAGATTTCATTTTCATGCTTTCACTGCATCCAAGACAGACACTTGAAACGGGGTAAAGGGAGAATATAATATTGGTTAAAGTAGGTGCTTTTAAAGGAATTAGTTCGACAATTTGGGAATATTTGCTTTCTGGCCGAGAGTTATGTGAATGCTAAATATGAAGTTAGAGCCAGGAGATGGTTAGCTTAGCATAAAGAAGCTTGCATACAGACTAGCCTGGCTGGCATACAGCTAAGCTAACTGGCTGTAGCTTCATATTTAGCATACAGACATGAGAGTGGTATCAATCTTCTACTAACTTTCAGCAAGACAGTGAATTTGAAATCTTGAAAGCTATTCCTTTTTTAGCAAAGGGTCATCAAGCCACTAATGTGACATGGAGAAAGAGTTGCGTATAGAGGGCAAATGAAGGGTTCATCTCCAAAATGTTCTATATATCCATTAACAAGAGAAAAACAATCAAATTTAGATGATCAATTCTGTCTTCTTCCTTTTGTTAACCATGGATTTAAGCTACTTAGTGTATGTCAAACACTGACATGAATTGATACCAATTAATCATTTAGTAAAAGTAGGTGTAACTTTGTTGTCAAATGTTGTGGATATGTCATTTTGGAACAAAACTCTTCGATTGTAAACTGTACCCTGGTGGGGCTAATGCAAGGCGGCATCCAAACGCTTTAGCATTAAAAAAAGGCAGTCTGGCTGCAGGAGCCAGAAAAGAAAAATTAAGAAACATACAAGTGTGGAATGGTAAAAATGTCACACTTTACAGCACACACTTGTGCACAAACACACACACACACGCACACACGCACACACTCACACACTCACTCACTCACACACTCACACACGCACACATACGCGAATATAATCGCGCAAAATGCAGAATCATACTTGCACACTGGACATGTCACAGACATATCTGGCATGCATTTTTTTAGAAGAAAACACTTTTTGTTAGAAATTCTTTAACTGGTCTAGAGCTCTGATAATTTCTTTATGTACATAAATTAACAATAAATATAGGTAATGTTTATATATTTTGAAATATATATATATTAAATAATGAAATATTCTTATATATTTCAAATATATTCATAGAATTCTTTCTAATTTGAAACATTTTTTAAAGAGATATAGTCACAGTTTAGTAATAAAACATGTAAGAACACCGATCGCCCTATTGGTCAGGCTGCAGCGCCCCCCTTTTTTAAAAATGAATAAGATGTGTGATCAAAGTCTGGCCTTCTTCGTCCAAGTTAATACATTCTACTTCATTAGAAGGATGAGGAATAATGCGATGTAAGGTAGCTAACACTGGCAGGGGCAACTGATGATGTGTGTATAAGGTTAAAAGTACTGGCTTAGGTCTTTCATTTCTACAGATTAGCTTCTGACAGGGAACCAGCCCTGACGGAGACCACACAGGTTCAAACGAGGCAATAGGAAGCTGAGCTCCCGGCTACAACACTTCTTTTTCTTTTTGGTTGTGGACTGATACTGTACTTGGATCACATGGAGGTTTACTAAAGGGACGCTGCAGCGAGGACCTCTAGGGGGACGATTGGTTTGGAACAGTCTGAGAGTGTAGACAGCCATTAAGACTCGAAAGGACCCCCCTTTCTTCGACTTGATCTCTCCTCGTCTTCTGTTCTTCTTTTTTTTTGACACACATAGACTGGAACTGGACCACATTAACACTGACTGAGGGGAGCTAGGTTGTCTAAATGCATGCAGTAGTTTTCCTTCGTTCTCCTTGCGACTCTCAACATGGCTTACAGTAGGATGCACTTGGAAATAAGAGAGTAGAAGGAAAACGGTTCATCCCACAGGTGTGGACCTTCCCACAATGCCTCAGTGTTGTTGGGGGACACCTCAGTTCCTGTGTGTGTGATAGGGGCACTTTCTGTCCGTGATTTCCTCCTCCTCCTCCCGGGGGTTTTGAACCTCTGTGCGCTGGAGACGACTGTTGCTCTCTTTGTGTCTATTGGACCAGCTCACCGTTGGTCCCGCCTCCCCCTCTGTCCTCTCTCTGTCCTGCTGCTGCCTGCATACTGGTTCACAAACAAAACAGGTCCTACAGTATATTGCACAGCATGCCCTCATGGCCTTGTTGGTGGTGTGTCAGTGATAGCGACTTCTCTTCTCCTCAGCCTCGGAGCTGTAGTCCCTTAACCCAATGCCTCGCTGGAGGTTCAATAAGGAGTCTTTCATCTAAAGAAGAGAAACAGTTTATTAAAGACAGTGACAATCCCTCACTTCCTTAAAGGGATAGTTGGGGTGTTTTCAAGTGGGGTTGTATGAGGTATTTATCCATAGTCAGTGTATTACCTACAGTAGATGATGGTCGGCACACCCCCAGTTTAAAGAAGCAGTCAGCAATGTGCTGCTGTGGACGGGGCCGGAAACAAAACATATTTTAGCTACCTAAAAGAAAGGATCACCTAAAAAAATCGATATCAGTTTAAGTGTACGCTATATCTAGAATATATTCACAGATTTACCTTGCCGTCACACAGCTATACAGTCTATGTTTCTGATGGGGAGCTGAAGCCGCTGTATCCATCTATGCTCTCGCCAAATCCACCAGACTCCACTGAAAAAAACAGTAATTTTACCTCACAGAACAAGCGGGTTGCTGGTCTACTGCTGCCTCAATGGGTTAGTTTGTTTCTGCTACTGTGTGACTGGTGAATAAGAACTAACCAAAGTCACACAATAACATAAACAATCTAACCAATCGAGGCAGCGGGAGACAAGCAACTCTTGTGTACTGCGAGGTAAAATCACTGTTTTTTTTAAATGGAGTCTGGTTCCCCGTCGGAAACATAGACTGTATAGCTCTCTGACGGCAAGGAAAGCGTACACTTAAAGTGATATTGATTTTTTTAGGTGTCTAAAATACGTTTTGCTGCCGGCCCCATCCACAGCAGTATATTGTTTTGGTTCCGTGTGGTAAATCCTGTCTGCTTCTCCAAACCGGGGGCGTGCCGTCCGTCATCTACTGTAGGCAATACACTGACTAAAGATAAGTACCTCATACAACCCCACTTCAAAACGCCCAAAGTATCCCTTTAAGATAATTAAACTCATCATTTTCCTATGGCGCTGCAGACTATTGCTAGTGGTAATTAATTTATGGATGCAACTAAAAGGGATTCCTGGAATTTGTCTTAGTTGTGGAATCAAAATCCTCTCATGCTCAGCAGGGTGGAGTGGCATATTTACCACTTCTGTTGTGATATACTGAGGGGTTAAAATTTAATATTTACAGATTTTTTTAAATGGGAATGTTGTGAATATATGGTCAGCTTCTAAAACTCCCAGAGGCTTGCACTACGAGTTCAACATACCCAGGGTATCTTCTTGTTATTTGATGACAGAGTCACTGTTTTGCGTATAAATTCCTAAATCATATTGTAGAAATTCACTGTACAACATGCAGAGGTACCAGTTTCTCCACTGAGTGTAGTGGCAATGGTCCAATGAGTTAATACTTATATGGTGTGTGACTCTTGCCATGTATCCTGTACTGTAGCTGCGGTTTACTGGCTCACAGGCGCCCTCTCTCAGCAGAGGATGGAATGCCTTTTGCAGTGCTAAATTGGTCATATATCGTGAAATAGATATACAGTATATAAAATAAATCTTGCAGTGTGCTGTGTCCAGTACATACAGTATGTTCTGTTCCTAGTCACATATACAGTGTCTACTTATTACAAAAGCAGGCTCATTCTCTGGGAGTTGCTAACATTTTCTCATCACATCAGAGTTCTGATGTGATTCTGAAATGTGCCTCTTTGTGTCCGAGTACCTGGTCTAGCAGCACTACTGACGACTTGATAATCTCCCTCCACTTCTGCAGCTCGGCGTCATGGTAACGCTGCTGTGCCTCCAGGAGCTGGGCCCACTCCATCTGCGTCTGGGGCAGTTTACTGGGGAAACACACACACACACACACATTAGCAACATCACTGAAGCATGACTTCCATTTTGAGGGAATGCCAACAAACAGTTTGGTAAATTGTTTCAGTAAGCCCAGAGCTATTCACGGGGGTAATTTTAGAAGCTCCGTGTTTTCCTGTCACACACGTCAACGGCCATATGGATATAGTTTAGTGTGTGTGTGGGCATGTATGTGGATATTTGTGTGTGACCGCCTTTTGGGCAAATATAACTCCATTCAGTCTCTGCAGTGATAGATAAGGGTTTTTTTGTTTTCTAAAATGCCCAAAATATCTATTAACCAGGTCCAATCTCTGTAATAAATGAGTTCTGTTTAAATGATGGGTGCTAAAATTTGAGTTTGTGTTTGTGTGTACCTTTCATGAAGCCGCAGACCTTGCCAGGTTGTTAAGGACTGTGCGGAGTACTCCAGCATCCACAGCTTGTAGAAGAGCATCATGTTGAGGAACACCAGCAGGACCAGGCTGAAGGAAGGCAAGAAGGAAACAAATGAGTCCTCCCATTTGCATTCTTATTTATTCATGATGCCCTCAAGTAGCTAATATGTACATGGCAATGACAAGCTATGCTGGGAATACAGTTTTTAGCATCTGGCTATGCTAGCTGATTAGTTTATGTACCTTAGACAGATCCTATGGATGGCAATGAGAGGAGAGGAGAGAGAGGTTACACTCAAGACACCAACAATGAGATATTTATAACAAACAAAACAAATGTCTAATTGTGAATAAACAAAGAGCCGAATAGAAAAAAAGATGAAATCATGAAACATATGAGAGATGAGCATGTATTTGCATCCTCATGGATATACAAGCATCCCCAGGTGAGAGATTGTGTTGAGTTGCGTACACAAAGCTGATGATGAGCAGCAGTTTGGAGACGCTGTACAGAGCGAGGCCTCCCGGGAGGTGGTGGTGTTCTGAACCCTGGTGTCTGGTTTGCGTGGAGCCCGCCACTTGTTTGATCCTCTGAATCACTTCCTCGTCCGTCGGCGTGGTAACGGGGCTGAGCGCCTCGTCCAGGTGCTGGCTGCGCATGTGGGTGAGCGGCCTCTTCTTCCGCCTCACCGTGGAGTTTTTCACCACCTTGGCCTTCGGAGACAGCTGGTGGGCCTCGGTCAGTATCAGTATCTCCTCCAGCTTGGACAGCTCCAACTCTGAGAGGGAAGAAGACGACTGTTACACATTCAGAAATTCACTTAAAGATTGTTAAACTTGTTGAAAAGCCGGGATCGCCGACGGAGGCTGTAGGGGGCTCAGTATTAAAGCTAGAGTGAAGATACAGCTATCATATGAAACCTAAGGAATTCATTTGTACCAACCATTTGACCCTTGACCTATGACCTCAAGATATGTGAATAACAATGGGTTCTATGGGTACCCACGAGTCTCCCCTATACAGACATGCCCACTTTATGATAATCACATGTAGTTTTGGGCAAATACAATGCAGTTTTCTTCTGCATACTGGGGTCCCTAAACAGTCTTGTAATTACACATATTGGGTATGACTGGAAAGCGGAGGCTCTTGTGGATCCAATGAGCCCAAGTGTATTCATTTGTGATGATGTTAGTCCCCATAGTAGCCATTTCATATAGTGAGACCATTTTTTGGCATAGGGCATTCAGAGGATGGATGACTTTCCTAGGTACATTGACAATAAGGGGGGCTTCTGAGCGGTTTCCAGAACAGAAGTGCTCACGATCCAATCGTCAAAAAATGCAATTCTTGCAGAAAACTAAAAATGTCAAAAGTTTTTTGATACCAGATCAGAGCATGGCTTTTTCTATGGTGTTTTTCAAGGTCTTGGTGTTTTAAAGTGGTAATTTGGAGGGATTACTGAGTGGTAAAAAAATGGTTAAATTTAGCTCCAAATCTGTGTAACAAATGGTATCAACCCCAAAATTGCTGCAACAACAATGACCATCATACAGTATACTTCTATCCTAATATTCTTAGCCTTTATACACATTCAAAATGTATTTTAATGAATGAATGAATTATTGTTTATTTCTGATTTATGACTAGAACAACTTGATACACAGTGCTGAGCTGCATCTTAAATTAATCTTCAGGTTCCCAGCTTTCAGATGACGTACACCACTTCTATGTGACATCTACTGCTGACCTGCTATCTCCCCCCTGCCCCCCCATAAAAAAGAAAGGTAAAGGTAAAGAAAAAGAACAAAAACGGGTCTGTGTGGGTCTCTTGGGGTTAATTGTGGTCAAAAATACTATAAATATTAGATTTTCTACAAAACACATCACAACATATTACAACACTGTCAAAACAGACAAACAGACAACACAAGTTTACCTAGATGGCGGAAGTTCTCTTCTAGCCCGCTCCAGAAGTTTTTCTCGATGAAGCCCTTCACCAGCCCCCACGGCTGTTTCCTGTAGCACAGCTCCGTCGATACCCTGAGAAACAGACAGACGGAAATGCTCTTACAATAAGATTAGCTGGAAAAATAAATTGGTCAAATATTAAATTGAGTAAATTCAAAAGTAAAGTTGTTGATAACAAAAGATGGTCAAACTAATAAGAATTGCATTAACTTAATACAACATCTAATTTGCCAGGTGTGTGAGCTGTGGTAGTCTGACTCACCGTAACCGACACTTGTTCTTGGCCACCCTGGTGAGCATGTAGCGGTTGAGAGTGTAGAAGTAATCGTGGTAGGGCACGTCATGCGTGATGACCTCAGCATCGATTATGTAACACTCACTCTCCTGGCTGGCTTTATACAGAGTCTGATCACAGAAGGGAAATATGGTTTAATCGATTGTTTTCTTGAAAGCCATCTCAAACTCAAAAAGGTATAAATAATAAAAGAAGTATTCATGAGATATTGACTGTACCTGTGTCTCAGTGACTGTGGCTGTTTTGGGGGCCAGAGGGTTGGACAGCGAGATGGTGTACATGATCTCTCTGGTCTGGTTCCCAGCCTCCTCTTTCTTCCACGGGTGGTACACCACATCTAAACAGCAACATGATGAGAGAGTGAATTAATGACGCCCGCAAGGGGAGCACATTTTTAGGTCTGCCTTTACTCCAGAGAGGTCAGGGGGGTCAGATATAGAAGCATCAGAAATACTGACCTGAGAATCGTCTCTGGTCCATGAAGTCACTCATGAACTGCGACTCTGTGAAGAGGATGCCATAGAGCTTGTCCACACTCAACTTGTAGATCTCGTTGATGTACTGCCTGCCATTCAGATCATCATGGAAGGCCTGTACTTCACCTATGTATCCAAGACAAGATGATAAAATAAATCCAGAGGTGTCTTCACAAGTTTGTTTTCAAATCTTGTTACTAGCATCATCTACACCAGTGGTTAACAACCTATTTTCCTTGAAGCCCCCCCGATGTCATCACCCTAAAAAAAATTACAAATCCTCGAACAAAATCCTCAGTTTTATATGAGTTAGTCTTTTTTTTTTTTTTTTTACAAAATCAACTTTCTTTAATGAATATAACTCATCAGTTTTGTCAGCATAAGTAATGATGACGTCTTGACAGATTCACCAAGTGAATGCAGATACACAAGATGATCTTTTTTTGTAACAACTTAATTAATTTACTGTAATAGTGTATAGCCGAAATAGATTTTTGGTTATTGTGGTTAAATAAATGTAATTTATGGTGTTGTTAAGATTGCTGCTAGACCGCCCCGTTAATACAGGTGCGTGCTTCCCTTTGTGCAAGCAAGCAGGAGAGCAAATAGGTTTGTGACCACAGTTAAAATGTTGTTTTCTAAAGGCTAAAAGCCAACAAATATGGATTGAAGCACAATATTTCGTTAGCTTTTAGCAAAAAAATTCTTTTTAAACAGTTTTATATACACCATCATATAGACTTTCTGCATAAATTATCCAGTAAGTGTGTTGTTATGATTTTTGTTGTGATCTTTGGCGCCCTCCTAAGGGGGACCCGGACCCCAGGTTAGGAACCACTGCACTAGATTGAGTATTTATGTAAAACGGGAGGTGTTCATTTTGTTCTGTGTTGTTACCCTCGTCATGTGTTTCAGAGGAGTCGCTGAGCTCAGTGGGGATGTCTTCGTTGTCGTTGAAGTCTAGAGACGGTGAGGGGACAGGACCACCAGGCCCGCTGGTATCACTGTTCTTCTCTTCCACCAAAAGGGGCAAAGCAAGTAGCTCGCCGTCCGGTAGGCAGTCTGCATACTCTTCTGCTGGGAGTTCAAACTGGGGAAAAGAAGAACATGAGCATCCATCACATCAATGATGTTAAATCTTGTAAAGGAAATGTCCTGCAGTTTTTTCTGACCCATAGAGGTGTTGCGCTTGATTTGACGTGTGTAAATGTGTGTAACTTACTGTGATGGGTGGGTCGTGGTTGCCTGGGCTGGGGATGGTGCTGTTTGGGACGACCTTCTTATGTAGCAGAGGAGGGCTCCCCTCGGGCTTGGCCTCAGCGCTGCTCTTAGACAAGTTGTCGTTGTTGATCTCATTCTCTTCGTTGGGAATCTCTTCGCTGAACCTGAAGGCACCAGAGACCAGCGACATTCAAAAACGTACTTACGCACTACTTACTACTCATCTCATCTGACATTGTGAATGAAGTTCTTGTAAAACCTGTGTCAAGCAGATTTTTTTATGGTGGGATTTTGGCTTCCTTGCTGTAGGTGGCTTGATGGGCAGTATTTAACATGTGGTAAAACACAATTGATATCAGGTTGTTTGGACAATCACAGCAAAGTTAATAAACTGCAGTGTAAATTAGCAGAGCAGCTGAGAAGGATGCTACGTGTTTAATTTTGTATCTAAAAGGATTAACAGAGAGTTGGAGAGAGTGTGCAGCTTGTATATGACTAGCAAGTGTTGCTTGTTACAGCTCATATTGGGCCCTTTGATTATTTTGTAATTTAGGCAATTAGGTAATGGACTAGAAGATGTTTATTGTATTGTAACCATGGTAACTGATGCTGCAGCATAAATAGACTTACCCCATGGTGTTGAAGTCATCATCCGGGGGAACATAGTCCTCATCGTCACTAGTTAGGCCTAGCTCGTTGCCATAGCACTGATGAACAAAGTGCCACAGTTCTTTGGGGCACAGCGGCTGCAAGAGGCATCAACCAATCACAGTAAGAAATACTGAGTACAGTTATGAACAGTGGGCCTCATGCAGGAAGTGATATAAGAACAAATTTCCTCTTATTTGTTCTTTGTTCATGGTTGATATTGGGTTTGCTCTGTCGCTGAATGGCTTACATACTGCTCTTAGATGCTTTTTGATTTTCCTGTAAGGCCAGTACTGACGCTCTGGAAAATCACATGTCTACTTTGTTTAAGTTTATTTAACACTAACTCAATTTCACTACTGCTGTACTTCTGAAACTCCTATTTTAGTGGCATTTCTCCAATTCTTGGTCATGTGCATTACCTATGCTAATAATGAACAATTGGCCACACGCCTCCAATTTATGATCAAGTGGGATTCATCATTCAGCACACCTGGGTACAAGCAGATTTGGAGGGTTAAGAACATTTAGTGCATCTGGAGTTGCTGCATGAGGCCCATTATCTTTCAGACGAATATTAACAGAATCAGAAACAGCAGATCAGCAGATCAGATTTTTACTTACCTTGTCCAGCAGCGCATTCTGCCACAGTCTGAACATCATCATGTAGGTCCGGTCCCTGGCTCCAAATGAGGTGAAAAAGTGCTGTGAAAAGTATATAGTAATTATGCACGAGTCAGATGAGCACTGGAATTAAATAACTGTGGAAATTAAGGGGCCATCTCAAGGCTTCCATACTGTCTCTATAGGCGAAGATGATTAGATTTAAAATTAGGGCTGTCAAAGTTAATGCGATAATAACGCGTTAACGCAAGTTCGTTAAAGCCACTAATTTCTATAAGGCAACTTGCAATTTAGGTTAAAGCGGGCTCAGTTTTAAAGCTAGAGTGAAGATACTGGTATCATATGAAACTAGAATCCATTGGTAGCAACCATGTCATACTAGCTTGTAAATAACGGCTCAAACTTACGCTACATTTTGGCGAGGAAAAACGGGCATTGCCATTTTCACAGGTGTCCCTTAACCTCTGACCTCAAGATATGTGAATGAAAATGGGTTCTATAGGTATCCACAAGTCTCCCCTTTACAGGCAGCCCTATTTAAAACATATTCACTGCTCAGTCTCAGGTGTGCCTTCATTAGTTTCTAATATAAACGGCTGTCTTTAGTCATCCTGTATCCTTTACCTTCTCAGTGTCTGTGCAGACCTGGATGGCGTTGGGAATGAGGCGGGCTGTCTTCTCTTTCGTCATTGAGCAGATGTCCTTTAGCCGCACTGTCAGCTACACACACAAACAAAGCACACAATTATACATACACACAGCATATTATAGTTGTAAGACCCAATACTGCCAATATTAAAAAGCATGGGAATGTGTATAGATCCTGAGCGTTAACAAGCGCACCAGTGTTTCCCAGCGGAAGATGTTGCTATAGAAACAGATCCAGTTCTCAGAGAGGTAGAGTCGTCCCTGCAGGAGGATGTCCCGTTGGAGAGCACAGGAGTAGTCTGGAGGATAAAGATGTCACATGATCAGAGACAAAAATACCACCACACATGTTAATTATGATGCAAAATTACATCACAGAGAAACTACATCACTGAGACAAATTGCTAAATCATTCATCGAAATGTATGACCGTCAATAGATCGGACATAATAAGAATGTGCTGATATCCTATTGAATTAATTTAACTAAACAGTTCGTTTGATAGCGCTCTCTTCACTGTCACAGAGAAACCTCATTGTGGTGCATTTCAGAACTCCCCTTGTTTGTGTGTGCATCTTCTGTGTTTCTTTGCTGTGAAATCATCAGTACAAAGCCATAATGTTCACCTCGTAAACCATGAGCTCAGTTTTAACCTCAGAGTTTTGTTGTTTTCAAGGCGTTTCAGACAATCACAGTATTCATTGGGAAAATCCTGCAAGAACAAATAAACCAAACTTGTGATATTATTTGTTCAGACTGCTGGAAAAGTTCAACCAGGTTAGAAGTTCCTCTAAAATATGTAGTTAGTTATTAGATTATATAGAGTTATTTTTATATTTATATTTTATATATATTTTAGAATTTTCTTTTGTGTTTCTTATAATTTAATTATTGATTTATATTTATTTCTCTCCTCATTTAATCAATTCAAATTCCTCCCTCTTTAAAGTGTTTTTTTTTTTCAACTTACTTTCATTATTATTGCTATAATTACTTTTCTCTGCTACACTATCTCCTTATCAGTATTATTGTTATAATTAGGGCTGGGCGATACGGCCAAAATCTTTTATCACGATGTAGGTCATTTCATATCTTGATAACGATATATATCATGATATACCATGTTTTCTGGTAATTCAATAAATAAATAGTCTATATGAAATAACCGCATGGTAAAGCATATTTTTGTATTAAATACTTGACAAATGAAAAGTATTTTGAGTATTTTCGGTTTTAAGAACTTAGGTGCAAAATGAACATAACAGTTTTAAATGAAATAATAGAGGAACAAGAAATAAAAATATAGGCCTAGCCTATAACACGATAGAAACAATATAGAAAAATATAAATGATGGACATGTTTATATCGTTTTGACGATATATATCGTCATATTGCCAAGCCCTAGTTATAATTAATTACTCACACTAACAATTATTACAATTACAATTATTATTAACTGCCACAGATGACACTGTTGTTATTTGTTTTGCTGACATATTTGTGATTATCATGTCTACATTGTGTAGAGGATGGTATATTTCACATTGTCAGTGATCTAGACATATTCAAATCATGATGGTTGTCACTTTGAATGTCCAATATTTGTTTGCGTCTCCTCTCTGCTCTGTAAGGATTAATAATTCTCTACTGACTAATAACTTCGCTGCACCCTATGACGGGTGTCCACTCACCCACAATGAGTCTCTCTGTGTCCGGGAGCTGCTTGAAGAGTTTTCTAAAGTCCTCATTGCGCTGCTTGTATGTCGGGCTCAGCACCTGCAGTGACAAGCAGAGTCAGAAACAACACCACACACACACACAAACACACACGTATGCCTCCAAACACCCATCATGCTCTCCGACTCGCTCACTCACAAGAGTCGTCTCCGTCACGCAGACGCAGCCCTGAGTTGTTTGTTTCCGCGAGCATGTGAGATAACCTTGTTAAAACCAGCCACAGGTTTGATCGGGATGTCTGGTTTGCTCTAATCGCACCATGGAGTCGTCTCTGTGGGTGGTTTTGACAGGCACTGGAAATGGATGTATAGTGAATGGCAAGCAGAGGTATGTGGCCTGACTCATCTTCAAGGCTGCATCACTAATGATATTCAATAACAAAGCGCAATTCCAAAACATCAGCCCGCTGCAGGAGATCATTCAATACACATGCTGCCATGACTGTGAGCGTTTACAATATGAGTCACATTCTCAGATTTGCATTACAGAGCAACGTGTGTCAGACAATGAGGCTTTTGTCTGGTGACAAAGGGGGGCAGGACAGCTGATGGAAACCTCAAACAAAACGGTGCATAGTGGTTTGATTAACCTGGTCAAACAAACGCTTTTCAGATGTCCCTATTCAACATGATCGCACTGTTCTCTGCTCGGCTTCAGCGGCGGACCAAATGTGCGCCAGACTGAGGGCTCTCACTGTCTGTACCAGATGCTTTCCTTCAACAGGAAACATGGAAACAATAGCTGCCAATATGGTGACAAGATGTATGCCGAGGAAAATGAAAATTATATTCCTCCTTTGGATCAGAGCTGGTGGGAAAAGAACAGTCTGCTCACAATAAAAAAAAGGTCACTACATGTGCCTCGTAAACTAAAGCAGATGAAACACTGTTTGGGAGTATCCGTTTCTCGCCTCTGAGAAAAGTGTAGTGATGAGAAACACTGCTCTGGAAACATGTGTGACATCTCTGAAAGCCCTTACGAATTGCTTAGAAGTGGAGTTTAGCTGCCTTGTACTGCACACACCATCATGTTGCTTGTTTTTTTTAAAACCTTAATCTGTGACCAAAAACAATCGAAACACACCTACAATGTCATACAAGTCACTCACACAGTAACCCGATGAACACCCCCAAACAACAGGCCTCTATGAGCTCTGGGACAATTCAAATAGCTATGACTCATACACAAACCAGTTGTTTTTCTTTAGTAGTGGGAAATTACCACAGAGTGCTTATAGCAGCATACCATAAAAAGTGCTACAAAGCCCTTTTTGCTGACCCCTTTCTTATGACTTTGCCCAAAAAGAGCTCAATAAATCTGTCTAAACCCCAACGTTTATTAATTTCTCCACATCCCTCATCTCCTTGTGGTTTCCAGCTTACAAGCGGAGGTCAACTTACAGCAGGGATCTCCTCAGTTTCCCACTCGGGGTCCTGAACGTCCGAGGCAGCCCAGCCCCACTCCCAGCCCCACTCCCCTCTAGCTGGACCCTGCAGGAGCCACCCTGCCAGCGCCTCATCCAGCTCCAGCACGGCCTCCCAGTCTGACATCGTACAATCCTCATCCAACTCCATATTCGCTGCGCCAGATCCTATTTGGCGCCTGGATGGCAGCTAATTTTCCAAAAACGGGGGCCCCAGTGGGCTCTCCTGATGTTGTCAGTTATAGTAGGTTTGGAAAAATAAAGAGCAGACAGAGCTTGTGAGTCCAGTGGTTCACTTGCAGGCTGCAGTATCCGCCCCCTGTTTTGGGCGCTGCTCCCTTTCAGCGTTGAGCGGTGGACACGGCACACTCCAGCCACATGATCCTTGTCTCGCTCTGTCGTTCTCTGGCTCTCTCTCTCTCTCTTCCTTTCACACACACAGGGAGAGGAGTTACGGCCGTTGCCCTCTAGTAACCCCGGCCAACAAGTCCTTTATTATCATGCCGGTAGCTTTTTCCTTTTTTCCCCCGCTTACTCCTCCTGGTAAGTGTGTGAGTGGAGTGTGTTTGTGTGTGTGTGTGAGGTGCTTTCCAGGTCTGAGTGCCTTGTAATTACCCAGTTTACGACCAGAAAAGAATGAAGTTTACTTAGTGGAGAGGAAGGCTAACACAAACAAAGATGTAGCTGGGAAGAAAGGCGCTGAGAGGGAAGAAAACAGGACTGAATAAAAGAGAGGAATTAATGTTTTCAGTCCGCTGAAGTATGTGTTGAGTCCGTCTTGCCGTCCGTCCAAGTGATTGAGTTACAGAGAACAGATGTGAGCGTAACCTCCAGTTACCTCCTTCTGCAAAACAACACCATCAATCTTGACTGGGTCTGCACTGGTTTGCAGTCCAGAGCTTTCATCGCAGGGGGAAGTGGCCAGACCAATATACTGTAAATATTTCTTTGTTGTCTGTTTCATTTGATCATTCAAGCTGCTGGAATCCAAACTAAAAGGCACCAAAAGTGCAGATTTGAAGGTATTGAAGGTATGAGGCGTCCCCCTTCCTTCCTCCCCGCCTTGGTATTGGGGTCATTCATGTACTCGTGATACTTGATCACCCTCTGTTACTCTCGGCAGGCAAGAAAGATGCAGAGCTTGCGGTTCTTATTTTAGCAGCGCTTAAAAAAAACAATTGGTGTGCATGTCCTCCTACTATTCTTAACTAAAATATTTTAAGACTGAAGAAGGTGGGCATAGTGATGGAGGTCCCAGCAGCCATGAAGAAAAGATCTTACTACAGCTTGCATTTCATTGACTCCTGCTGGATGAAGCAAATGTGTAGCCCACATTTGTGTACTGGAATTCAGCCACCCTTTCCTCTGCAGTTATTTCCCAGTAGATGCAGGAAAAATAGATAATAATCTGCAGCAGCAGGCCTCCCGGGAAACACTGCTGATCATTCACGCGCAGCGCCTTTACATCATGTGGATGAAATTTCAGTGAAATGAGGATTCATTCATCAAAATTAGGAGGGACGTCCGTGCTGAGAGTAGGCCTCTATTTCCTGCTCATTCAATCGATTTTCTCCAATGAATCAAGCGAAGAAAGAGGCCGTTGTGAGACCGATGCGGCGGCCAGCGTTCAGGTGACAGTACGAGAGTCGGGATGAAGTGGGACTGTGGACACTCAGTGTTTATGGATTTGGTTAACTATTAACGCTGGACAAACAGTACGGGATGGAAGAGACTGGTACTGTAAACCAGGGTGGGGTTTTAGTGTTTTAAGGGGGGGGTGAGGGCTAGAGGTGTGCGAGTCCATCCTGTTAACAACAATCCCATCTTTTTACTGTCGTTCTTTTCATTTCAAAGGCGAGGTATGTGGGCGTGTATCGATCGGAGGGAAGCAATCAATGTGAACAGCCTGACGTACACCCTCTGCCGCATCGGTCTATGTAGATCTAAACAAATTCAATTCATTCACCGTCTTAAGTCTGGCTTATCCATGCACTGTCGGTGTTTTCCCTTTAATTGCTAACTTCCCAGGTAACTGCCTGCTGTGGGTATGGTTGCCACGGCAGCATTGCAACAAACTCGTGTAGATGCAAAGCAAATGAACAAGCGCTACCAGAGGGCTGCGGAAGAAAGATGGCGGCTGTGCGTATCTCTAACAGGCTCAGAGCTCACTTTAGGACGGATGGATTTGTCATCACTGTGGTGTCAGTGCCATGGGAGGTCATCATTGCCATGTAGAGGTGCACACATACACACATGCACACAGCGTCCTACATGCAGGTGCATCGTGGGTACGACACCCACACATACAGTCACAGCCAACTGAAGTAAAAAGTACCCGTATTTACTGGATTGACTGAGCTTCAGTATTTACTGTGTGAGTAAGGATGAGTGTACAAGATGTCAGGAACACAGCCCTAAACTGAGATCAAGATTCAACATCGTGAATCCAATGTGATGGTAAATTCTGCTCTCATTCACACAGCAAAAAAACAAACAAACCGACAAGCTATTTGGTCTGATGTTCAGCTTTTAGAGTGAAGTACTAGTTGGTATGTTTTTTAAATATTTGTTTTAAAGGATAATGCTGGTGTTGCTCTATATTTTTCTTTTTGTCAACAAATCCATGAAAAGACCAAAACTAACTATGCCTTGGTCCGACTTTCCTACTCTATCTGTGGAACTCAGCCCCAAGCCGGCCAATTAGACGGCTGTCAGGCTATCAAACAGACATTATCAGTCGATAAGATAATAAGACGTAGGTCAATAGGGGCCTGCTGCACCCAATAGTAGGTTTTATCATCTATTCACATGGTGGATCACCGAAAGAAGGTATAAGAGAACACGACAGCGACCTCTAGCGACCATAGTAATTATGACAGGAGCAGAAACGGAAGTCAGGCGCTGTAGTATAGAGAGCCTGAAACTCCATAAGGGGTGGAGGTCAGGGACGATGGATGTGATGGATGGGACTCAAGAAACAGGGCTTTCCCCCAGGAGTCTGGAGTTCACATGGGACACGGGACACAAGCAGCAGCCTCCTGGATGAAAGCCTTGTGTTTGTTGGACCCATTAACCTCCCCTCACACTCACCCTATGTGTGTGTCTTCTTGCTCTTTAAACTGCGTCACTACACTCCTGGCGCACTTTCTCAGAGCGTTGTCACGGATGAGTTTACATAATGTAAAGCCCGGTGTGTCTCATACTAAAGCGCGCCTTGTGCAGTGGTATCGAACGCCGACGGCCGAGACAAAGAGTCTCTATTTGACGCCCTGGAAATGATAACGGGCTGCTTTTGGCAACACACATACTTGTTAGTAGGATTAACTCATTGCTGGTTTTGGACTTTCCATGGGATTTGTTGACAATGAGATTATAATTTCACCAGCTTCATGATTTTAGGAATAGTATAAATTGGGGTATACTGTACAAAAAGGTGATCCCTTTTTATTTGCAGTGTATTTGATGACGAGAGCAGATGGTCCTGGCATCTTGCACACTTGTATACTGTGCTACTGTATGTCATCTGTTTACATGACATTTGCATCTGTTAGTCAGAGCAGCATCAACTTTAGATTGTTACTTGCGATGCTCCTTTCTAGATAGCGGTCAGTAGAGGAAATGTGAGTGGCCTACTGTTAGATGAGTGCATCAGAGAAGTATTTAAGGAACTGTCCTCTGGACTTTTAAGGTCCTTTTCAACTCAAAAGCATTTCTCCATTCTTCCTATCTGCAGGGAGGTCCCTGCATTTTCTGTTGATTGCCACACCCAAGCCTAAATGTCCAAATGTTTATTTAGGACATGGACACAGAAATTGGAGTCGGTCTGGAGGGAAACATGCCGCAACCTAAAGCACCATGCTCCATTCCCCTGTTGTTCAAAGGCATTCAAGGCTCGTCCAGAGGCCCTTGTGATGGTTTGTTGATTTGTTTAGTACAGTGAGGAACTCAGTGGGCTTGTTACCACCTGTTGCGTACCAGAATTAGAAGTTTGAGTGGTGACCATCTATGGGACCGGTGAAACACAAATCCACAACACTCGTGCTGTCTTTTAAATTAATTAAATAAGACCACTAACGAATAATTATTCTGTAATTGAAACTATCGGGCTTTAGTTTGACAAATATGTCTATTTCAACATGTCAAAATCACTTCCTCCAAAGTGTGGCTTTGCTTTTAGGTGGTAACAACACTGACTGAAGTCAATGGAATGAGAAACAGGCAGGAGGGATGTTATCATTCCACCAGTCTGACCAAGATATACGGAGCGCAGGAGACAGAAGGTTATCCGGGGTTGCACAAGAATACAAGTCATGCTTACTCTCAGGATGTGTTGTCTTTCATGCTGGGGAGAGAGGGGGAGAGTGTACACACACAGGGAATAAAAAAAAAGAAGGAAATAAAACAACACAAAATGGGAAAAAGTCCAATAAACACACTTCTGGAGGAATTAGGATCCAACACTGTGGGCTTAACAAACACAACAGGCAGCTTTTCAGTGCAGAAGTTGGTTGAAAACAATTATTAAAGGCTTGTTCAGCATCTCACCACATGGAAAAGAATTATGTTGGGGTCAGAAACAGAGTTAGCGCGCCATCTTGTGGTGAATTATAAAACTGCAGCACACTGGCTTTGTTGCGTGTGTACCATGAAGAAGAAACTTTGGTAAAAATGATACTGTAGTCTTCCCATTCCCTTGATTCCCTGCATCAGAAAGCAGCCACCTGTTGCTCTTTTAAACCCATGCTACTAATCCCTGCCTGGAGGACCAGTAACCCACACTGGTGATCTGGTGCTCCAGTAAACAGGGTCAAGGACAACAACCTGTCATGTCGTAAGCAACACTCGCCACTAAAAACAGCTCAGAGAGACTTCCAGGAGTCACACACATGACGTGAACTCACACCAGCACACATAAACACCCATAAAAAAAGACTTCACATTATGTTAATAATGTAAATAAAAACAAGGTGTGACTTACGTTGTACCAGCTTTGGCTCTTCTGTGGAGAGAGAGAGGGAGAGAAAGAGAGAGGATGCATTTAAGTGTGTGAAACTTGCTGCAGCAGACTTGTGGCCTCATACAGACACACATAGGGTGTGAAACATGATCAACCTGATCGTAAAAAGTTACAGCAGGTCGTGAAGGTCAAACTGTACCTCATACTCTTTCAGTTTACCTCGCCACTCTCATAACGCTGATATCTGCAGTTACACAAAGTTCTTTGAAACTTTTACTGATTAATCAAATAGAGGAATCTTTCAAAATAAAAGCATTTCTGAGGTATCTCTTCTTCCTGTATTTGCAGAGCTGAAAGTAATTTCACTCCAAACCTGCTATATACTGCATTAGTACTGTTAAAATTATGTTTTTAATCAATATATACACTACAAACTCTCTGTCTTAAAGGGACAGTGTGTAGGATTTGGCGGCATCTAGTGGTGTAGTTGCAGATTGCAACCGACTGATTACCCCTCTGCTCACTCCTCCCTTTCCAAGACTGCGGTAATGTTGGCTGCTGAGTGCAAAACCGTGGTAACGCCGTTCACCTAGCTCAGAGGCCATCCTTACCATAATAACACTACTTTAGGAGCAACGGAAGTCAGATGGCGGCTGGCGGTACCACAGTTTTGCACTCTGCGGCTCATGTTACCGCAGTTTCACTAGCGTGTCGGAGAAGTACGGCGGCCTTCAGGTAACGTAAAAACGCAAAAGGCTCTCTCTAGAGCCAGAGTTTGGTTTGTCTGTTCTGGGCTACTGTAGAAACATGGAAGAGCAACATGGCAGACTCCGTGGACTCCCTATGAAGATATGAAGAGCTCATTCTAAGCTAATGAAAACAGAATGATTCTGATTTTCAGGTGATTATACACGAATGAAAACATAGTTATGAATATTATATTCCATTTCTGCAAATCAGTCCCCCTAAATACTACACACTGTGCCTTTAAAAAAACATTCAGTCGCCAATTTATCTGAAAGTTGTTCCATAAAACATTTAAATTATTCCAAAATTCTTCTAGAAATAAGAGTTTTGAACACTTTACAACCATGGGATTTAATTCTTCATAAACCAATTGATTCTGTTGCAGTTTTATAACAGCAGAGGGCAGCAGAGATGTGTCTTAATCATGACTATGACATTACAACATTTTCCAGCCACATGAACACACTTTCCGCTCCAACAGTCTAAGAGCAAAAGTCTCAGAGGGGAAACATGCAGGTGATCATTCAGAGGGTGAAACGAGGAAGAGGGTATTCAGAGGGAGAAGAGAGGGGTAAAAAAGTGATATCCAGTGTCTGATTCCTGTAGTACAATAAATAAAAGCACCACATTTTCAGTTAAAGCAACAAAATCATCTTTTTCCTATTTTAGAGAGCTTTTCCTAGAAGACCACTGTTAAACATGACTGCATTTCTGCAAACTTGATTATAGTGATTATTATAATATAACTGAAGATTGAGTGAGAATGTGTTTCAAACATTTTCTTACTTTGACCTGGTGGATAATCAGTCTTACAAATGGCCACAATAGTTGTCCTCACAAGCTAAACGTAGCAGAGTTCATTGTACATTTCTCTTTCAAAAACCCAAAATATATTCAATTTCTCTTTTGTGCCACTGCGTTTTGTCTGTCTGACAGCGTCTGGTGGTTATCTAGCGGGCAGAGAGCTGCAGTAGCAGGCCTGAGGCCTGGCTGTGACGATAGCCGGGCTAATGTGGGCTAATCTGATTTGAAGGTGACAAGAGACACGAGAGAGGAATTACTTTCAGGCCACTGTCTGGATAAGTTGTGTGTGCGTCGTGTGCCATTGTCTTTGACTTTGTGTGACTGCACGCTATAGTGGGTTTGTGAGGTTTATGACAGCATTGTTTACACAGAGAGAGGCTATTTATTGTGCCTGTATACATGTGGAGAGAGAGAGAGAAATAGAGACAGACACAGTTGAATAGAGTTTTGCTTGGGACTTCTCTGTGTTTTACGTGGTTTGGGTTTATATCAAAACTAAACTATATCATTTGGTTTAAATGTCACCACATATGGGGCTGTGGATTACAAAATGGGAACTTTTTTTGCTGGATACACAGCTTCAAAAGAATTAATAAGGACCACATTTGAAGTAGCATCTTTGTTTTGGGACATTTGTCATGAAATGAAAATGTGAAAATCAGAAATGGCTCCACCATGATGGCCCTTTAGAATTGATCAAGTGATGGTTTTAAACCCCACCGACCTGCCCTGTCGCTTCAAACAAACACCAGGATGGCATCAGTTTTTACATTAACAAAAAAGAAATCCGCTATGAATTTAAATAATGCAGAATCTTCACTATAAAGACATTTTATACAGTTCACAAATCACTGTCCTTCCACATTAATTCAGGGGATGGAAAGCATGGGAAAGGACACGAGGGACTGGAACTATCAAAGGGGGATCCTACAGTCAGTCGCACAGCTACAGAGGAAGTGGAGGGCCGCGGGGATTTAAATGGGGGCCAGCGGGGATTGTCAATGGGTCAAATGAAAACAAGAAGAAATGCTTACTTTAATCAGGTTTAGTCTGTCATACTGAAAGAAAATTAAAAGAGAAAGCAAAACGTTAACCAAAGCAGTGAGCAACATGAGCACAGAAAGAAATGAGCGAGAAGAAGCTGAGGTCCAATGAGTTTTGTGGCTCAAAAACAACCCAACGTTGCTACTAAATGTGACTCTCCATCTAGCTTGTATGCTCCACGAGAAGCGTGATTGATTATTGTTGTGTCATCAACACTATTATCGTCATATGGCCTTTGCTGCAGAGAGGCATGGAGCCCCCTCTCGCTGAATGCACTCTTTTATTTGGATTGCATTAGGGCTAGGGTGATCAAGCTCACGTTGCCAGGACGACCTCACGCCATGTCTAGGGTCATGTGACCGTTGCTGACCACAGAGGCTCACGTGGGGGGGGGTTGGACTATGGCACAGAAATGAGAAGTGATGTAATCAATTGGTGTATGTGTCTGTGTGTGAAACAGCAAATAGAGCATCATGTGGCTGCTGTTCACAGCGACCTCCCATTCATTGTTTCAATTGACACAAATGAGACCCTGACTCCCTATATACTCTGCAATAAATTTAATGAGCGACAAAAAAAAAGAAAAAAGTGGGATAAAGTCTGACAAGTAGCAACTTGGATGGATGAAGCGACAATATGGGCGATGCACTAAAAAAAGTGACGCCAGCCTGCGGAGAGGGGGATTTTTGGGCTTGTGGTGCGAGAAAAGGAGCTGGAAGAATCCTCTCATGTGGCTGCTCAAATAATGATGTAGTCCTGGCGTTCTGGACTGGGATGCTGGCAGGATTTCTAAGAGTTTATCCCTCTGCACCCGGGCCATTACACAGCATGACAGATATAAAGCTCTCATTAACCAAAATGTAGCAACGGGGTAAGTTTGTAAAGAGAGGGACAGGGCACAGGCCTGTAGGAGTTAGGAATTTGCGGCAGAAATGTTCATTTTCATTCTTGGAATCTGACAAAATCTTAACAATAAGGCTCCATTTCTCCATTTTATGTGTGTATTTGCTTTTCTTAGGGCTGCAACTAACTTATTTTCATTCTCAAACAATTTTGGGAATTATTTTCTTGATTAATTGATTAGTTGTTTGGTCTATAAAATGTCAGAAAATGTTGATCAATGTTTCCCAAAGCCCAAGGTGACGTCCTTGAATGTCTTGTTTTGTCCACACAATTGTTTTTATACCTTTTTTATTAGATAGATCCAGTAGGGAGATAACAGGAATAGGGCTGCAACTAACGATTATTTTCATTGTCGATTAATCTGTAGATTATTTTCTCGATTCTTCGATTAGTTGTTTGGTCTATAAAATGTCAGAAAATGGTGAAAAATGTCGATCAACGTTTCCCAAAGTCCAAGATGACGTCATCAAACGTCTTGTTTTGTTCCACAACTCAAAGATATTCAGGTTACTGTCATAAAGGAGTAAAGAAACCAGAAAATATTCACATTTAAGAAGCTGGAATCAGAGAATATTGACCTTATTTCCTGAAAAAATTACTCAAACCGATTAAAATAATTGCCGATTAATTTAATAGTTGACGATTATTTGATTAATCTTTGCAGCTCTACTGTTTAAATTTAAATTGCAAAAAAAAAGAGCATGTCCCAATCCTGACTATATTTCTATACAGTATGTATAACAAGCTTAACACAAATATTTGAAAATGTAATCAGGAATTTACTACATTGCATATCACCAGAAAGGAAAAGAAAGGACAGGAGAGGAGAGGGAGTGAGTGAGGTCGTCTGTCTTAAGAAATGTCCATCTGCTATGATTGTGGGTGCAGATGGGGCTTGCAACGGTTGCAGTGTGCACAGGAACAAGCTGGGTTCAGGGTGAAGCATTGCAAACGGGGTTTCGGACATTTCCACAGAGCAGCTCACAAGACAAGAGGTGGGGCAGAGGGAGGGTGGGCACAGAGATATTTGAAGAAACAGAAAAAAGAGTAATGCTTACTTTGGAAAGTCGCTTGTGAGACTAGCATGCAATCAGGAGAAGAACAAAGAAAAATCAGATAGAAAAAATAAAAATAAAAAGAAATCAACTGCCAGAAGAAACAGCTGAGAGTACCAACAGAAGAGCTGAACAGTCATTATCAGATGGCACACATTATCATATGGCATGTAGCAGCAGCAACAGAGAGAGAGAGAAGGCGTGCACACTGTGTGGTGGAGACAAAAAATGATTAAAGGAAAAAGAGACAAAAACAACAAGTGATTTAAAACAGCAGAGACAGATGAGAAGGTAGATGAAGACGCGAGTGACATGGCTTCTTTCTAACATTTTGCTGAGCGTACAAAACATTAGAGCCACATGCTCCTTCTGTGAAACAACCTGAAAGATTCAATCAAGTTCAGTTGTGAAGGGGAGATGCAGATGAGGGGGAAGACAGCAAATACAACACTTCTGTTTTTCACCCTTTTCTATCAACATCTATTGTTTCCTCAGTAAGAGCTCGGGACGTCAACAGATGCAAAGCCACTATTCCTGTTCTTAATTTATCTATTAAGAGCTGCAGCAACCACTAATTAGACAAAGAGCTACAACAGACAACAATCAATGCTGTCTCTCTATTCAGTAACCAGGAAACACTTACAACACAGCAAACAGCTGTCAACGACAATAAGCTCTTCAACTTAAAGGGTAGGTTCATGCTTTTTCTAAGTCGGTCTTAAATTATACTTACATGCCCATTTGACCATTGAAAGAGTTTTTGCTTGCTGTAATAATTCCTCCTGTTCATTCTGGCCATTAAGAGATCCCTTCCTAATGCACTTCCAATGGAAGTGATGGGGGACAAAAAAAGGACTTGATTCTGTCTGTGTCCACAGAGGTGTTTTTGGACGCGATGGATTGTGTCGCTTCCCAGTATTGGCCGCTTGATGAGCTGCCACTGGACACTAGACACCTGATTGGATGAACGTTTTCACTTGTGAGCTGCTGCTCCCAGCTTCAAACCGGATCCAACAAATGGTGACTAGTTTGGAAATAATTTTCTCGCATATCACAAAAATGGTTCTCCGAAATGTGTTTCTGAAAAGATTTTTAGGCGAGAAATAAGTTATACAGTTGCTGAATCTACTTCATTTTTAGATCGACAACGGTTTTTGTGAGTTTTCAGAGACGGCAAGTCACGCCTGACGACCCTGTTTTTGCATAAAGTAGCCTAGACCTCAACTTTATGCGAATGAGAAGCGGCCAACGTGACGGTCGTCTCTACAAACGCAACGCGACGCTAGCAGAATGCATTGTACGGCTGCTTACAAAGATAATGAACGGGAAGCGTGGAAATGACGGATCCTGTGGACACATTACGTTAGTCCACTAACACTCATACCATTTTGTTGACTAATCGATTAGTTGATTTAATCGACACAAAAGTACCTTTTTAAATCTTGTGTTTACCAGAGATGTGCTCATAAGTTTCTTGGAAATAAGTAATTTAGCATGAAAAAATAATAGAAAAAAACCAACTAATTGTCCAAATAAATCTTAGTCGACTGAGAAAGGACCTCTTGATGTATTGACAGGAGAAATTATACCAAGTAAAACATCATATTGGCACATTGTTCACATGGACACCGAACTATTGTTTTAAGGCAGACTTGAAAAAAAATATGAATCTGTCCTTTAAACCCAAACACACCATACTTATCAACTGAATTTTAGGCAGATAATATTTCTTGAATGTCCACACACAATCTTAGAATCAAGGGAAAAAATGCTAATAATAAAGTGTTGGAAATATCATACCTGTATTATCATGATCTGTCTGTGCATAGTGAGTTGTGGAAATCTGTTCACAAGCCGTAGTGTGTGTCCATCTAACAGGTAAACAACCTAAAACGGTCCACAACAAAACTAGATGACTGAGGCAACATATATACGACTAGTTCAGGAAGGACATGGTGTGGAGCACATGGTTTTAGTTAGTACCTTAGCAAGTTTTTAATAAGATGCAGAAGCTAACCTTTAAACAACTAGCACATCTTCATTAGAGTCATTTTGATGTTACAGTTCTTTGATGAAGACATGCTGTTTGTTAGTCGCTGCACCTTATTTAAAGCTGTGCACCAGACCGCATCCCTGCACACCCCGAATCATCGAGGCACTGATATGAGCTCAGAGCTCAAAGCTTCCTTTGACCTCTACTTCTAGCGTCCCTTTTCGAGGAGCATAAAAAATAGCAATGGTGAGTAAATAAGCCAAAATCAACTAACTCAACTAAACACAACTTGTTTAAATCATAGTTTTAGGAGAGGAAAGAGAGAGTAAAAGATTAGGGAGTATATGGGATGTTAAAATGAAAGGCTGGAATGGAGAGGAGGGAGCAATCTCTCCTGAAGGGGAGGGGGGGGGGGGGGGTGATAGCTGCAGCTCAGTAGTTAACATATCACTATGTATGTACAAGTCAATAACCAATCACAGAGGATGCGCCACTTCACTGGAAAGAAGGAGTACAGCTGGGCTGACTCTGACGTGTTTATGCAGTCACAGTTTATGAATGAGCGCACATGTGACAGCAAGAGTTGCAGCATCATTCGACTGTAGTATCATAAAGTCACTATGATCACTATAAAGTCAGCTGCTAACCTAATTTCACTGTTGTCTGTCTGATGTGTGTCACGAAAAAGAGATGACATGTCATATTCTTACTGTTCATTCATGCTTTCCTTCTGCACTAAAGGGATAGTTTGGATATTTTGAAGTGGGGTTGTATGAGGTACTTATCCATAGTAGGTGTATTACCTACAGTAGATGATGGTCAGCACACCCCCAGCATCGAGAAACAGACAAGGGTACAGACACAAGAGCAAAGCAACACAGTTCTGGGGACGAGGACGGCAGGAAAACGTACACCGATCAGCCATAACATTAGGACAGCATGGGCTCTCTGACCGGTCTGCGGCTACGCAGCCCCATACGCAACAAACTGCAATGTACTGTGTGTTCTGACACCTTTCTATCGGAACCAGCATTAACTTTTTCAGCAATTTGAGCTACAGTAGCTCTTCTATTGGATCGGACAACACCGGCTAGCCTTTGCTCCACACTTGCATCAATGAGCCTTGAGTCTGACCCTGTCGCCGGTTCACCAGTTTTCCTTCCTTGGAACACTTTTGGTAGGTCCTGACCACTGCAGACCAGGGACATCCCACAAGAGCTGCAGTTTTGGAGATGCTCTGACCCAGTCGTCTAGCCATCACCTGACATTTGCCCATTTTTTTTACTTCCAACACAAAGTTCAAAGTTCAAATGTTCACTTGCTGTCTAATATATCCCGCCCACTGCCAGGTGCCATTGTAACGAGATAGTCAATGTTATTCACTTCACCTGTCGGTGGTCTTAATGTTATGGCTGATCGGTGTATTTTAGCCCCCTAAAAGAAAGGCTCACCTAAAAAATGTATATCTGTTTAAATGTACCCTGTATTTTGAATATTTTCCAACGGCGAACTGAAATGAAATCTGAGCCTGCTGGCTTTGGAGAGGCAAGATAAAGCGGAAAATATTCAAAATATAGCGTATTCTAACTGATATTGTTTTTTTTAGGTGAGCCTTTCTTTTAGGTGGCTAAAATATGTTTTACTGTCATCCCCGTCCACAGCAGGATATTGCTTTTTTTCCGGTATCAGTGCTCCTGTCTGTTTCTCCAAGCTGGTGGCGTGCCGACCATCATCTACTGAAAGTAATACACCTCTATGGATAAGTACCCGTACAACCCAACTTCAAAACACCCAAACTATCCCTTTAAAGTGAATGTAACATGTTCTTTAACTTAAAGAAATACAGGTATGTGTGTGAGTTAGCATGATGTTGAAGTGTGCTGTGCAATAACAGTGGTCAGAGGAAGCGGTAAAATGCATGCTGTGTTTTTATAAATCAAATATGTCCGCTTAGTCTTCACGTACAACGAGTATAATGAGACGTGCTGTTTATGCTTTTGGTCAGAGATAACTCATAGTTTCAAAGAAGTGACCTAATCCTTATCCTGACCGGTCTATCCTTAATCCATGTGTGTGAAATTGGCACCGTGTTGTCCAGCAGTGAAGCCTTTCACAACAGCTATTCTGTGAAAAAGTGCAGAGCAGCTTTGTGGTTGTTCTCTACCGGGAATCTCTCTTCACAGAGCCGACTCTTTTCAGTGGAAAGGACGCACTGTTGAGCATTCTTGACAGAACTTAGTGTGGTTTTAGTGCTGCGAGCTAGACACTAAATATATGGTAAAAGTGAACCATACTTCAAAACTGTGAGGCAACCCTTCATTTCTATCAGACAGGTAAGAGAGGAAATGTGTCAAACAAGGTAAAAAGGAGCATCTCCTGGTCGCTCACCTTCGAGTTCTTCCCCCCGCTTCTCGCTGACTGCAGGGAGTACGTTCTCTGGACGACCTGCTCGGGTGTGGAGGGGGATTTGTCAGAGGAGTGGTCCGAACCCTTCTCCACCATGTTCTCACCCTCCTGGCTCTGTGGTGTGGGAGAGCGCGAGCGTTTACGCAGGACTGGCGAGCAGGCGGGTGTGCTCTTGTTTGAGTTACTGGCAGTGCTGGAAGAGAAGAGACAGAAAGAGAGATGAGAAAGTCATACCTACAACAAATGTCACAATACAACACATAATCTTGTCTTCAAAATCACAGAAATCATACAAATACTCCTTGAATATATCAACATAAACACCATGCAAGGCAGCATCATTAGTGTATAGATCAGTGTGGACAGCAGCGCAGCACATAACAACGTTTGCTCATGCTTGCATCATTTGAGGATTAACAGGCTTGAAGCACCATGTGCTAACCTGGCTAATGACTGCTAAGCTAATACGGGAAACCAACAACAACAACAGCAGTAATGAGGTAAACAAATGAGGTAAGACACAGTCACGCAGTGCTGGAAAGTAACAGATTACATTTACTCAAGTACAATGTTATGCTACTTTCTACTCCTATCTGAGAGGTAAACATTATAGTTACTTTGCAGATTCAGGTTAGTAATGCAAAATATAATTAATAAATTAATTAGGATGTATTATACATTAAGCTACCCGGAAGTATATACATTTGTTGAAATCAGCTCCACCTTTACCAGCTGCAACATTAAAGTGATGAACACATTAATGCATCAATAATTATAATTCAATAATATAAAATATATCATTCTGAAAATGAGTATTTTTACTATTGGTACTTTAAGTATATTTTGATGCTGATACTTTTGTACTTTTATGTCAGTAACATTTTGATTGCAGGACTTTTACTTGTAACAGAGTATTTCTGCACTGTGGTATTATAACACAGTCTCAGGGCAGTTCTTGAAATAGTCACGAAATTGAATCTATTTGATTCGTGTACATAGACGTGAATTTTCCTTTTTTTCGTGACACTCACCACGACTTTCAACAACGGATTTTTTGTGCGTTTTCCTACGAATGTCCAACAACACATGACACACGTCAATCTCTGCTCAAGTCTTTTCAAAATAAAAGACACCCAACCCGGTGTTTGCTGCTCTGTATACTTCCCGGTTCACAATTACAGGAATTAAAAACAAATCGATTTTGTGCTATCCATCACGGAAAAAATGTGAAATTTGTGTCGATGTACACGAATACATTATATTTCTTGATGATTTCACGCTGTGTGACTGGGCTGGGTATTACTACTCTTACTTAAGTAAAATATGTGAGTACTTCTGTATGCATGACCTGAGGATTTCCTCACAATGCCAGACTTCAAATGTTTGTTTTTCAGCCCATCGCCAATTTGAAGATATGTGCTGGAAAAACATCCATTTAAAATTGTCTCGACGCTGACATTTATTGAGCTGTTTATTTCAAATCTTGTGAAATATGAGGCCTTACAAAAATTAAGGATCTTTTCCCCTGAAAGCTGTTTCCATGGCTGCAGAAAAGCCACTCTGGAAGACATAAGGATTAAATGATCAGAGATACAACGCCAGGTGGAGAGCATCATCCTCGCTCCTAAAGTGGGCCCATAACACATGATTCTATTATCTCAAACTGAGATACATGTTGACTTTAACGTGGGGATTTGCTTTAATACGTCCACTAACAGCTCTCCAGCTGCTGTCTTGAGACAGGTAGTCCCTTTCCTTCCATCGTACGTTGCTATCAGGTAGCCTCTGTGATCCAGCACTAGACACTCTCTTTTCTTATACACACACACATCAATGGCTCAGCAAGAAGCCTTCTTCTCACAATGACAGAAGCGAACAAAAGGCCCTGTAAGTGATCTGAGTGGCAGCGCGCCCGCCAGGCACGGTTACTTGACATGGCGTTATGCAAGCCATTACGTCACTGCCAGCCAATGGCCCGCTGTTAGTGGCCATGAATTACTGATCTACTGTTACATTCAGGGCTGAATCATCGAGGGCAGCGTTGACAGCTTCTGTCTGACTTTCAGGGTCTGCTGTACCAGTAGCTGGTTGATTTTAAAAAGGCAAGGACAACAAAGAGCTTTCACATCTGTTTAATGCACGGGGATATAGATAATGCACGCCTGGTGTATTATGGTACCTCTGACATCAATTTATATGATTACCAAATGGTCTGCTGTTCAGTCAGTGGATGATCATTTCGACTGTTCTGTACATTGTGTACTGACTACTGATTCGTCCCTACTGACCTGATTAGGAGGACATTTGCAGGGAAATCGCTCTTTGAAAGATGATAATTGTACTAAACTGTAAACTGCAAACTGCCGCCATAGCTCAGACAACTCCTTTAGTGCAGAGCTGCAGTTTAAAAGTGTAACATCCAGGTTCCTATTCTGCCTTTATTATTGTTTTCATCAATTCTATAAACATCTTTTGTTTATCAGGTGGCATATGTCATCCATCAGGCCATAAAGTCTGAGTACAAATGCTCACTATGATGGTAGAATGTGGAGTACATTGATATTCAGCATGCACGATAACCTCTGTCTGAGCCGGGAGACTGTCTGGGTTACACACAAGCAGTACACACACAAGTTGGTGTAGATGGTGTATGTAAAAATATCAATATCCCTCTTTCAAACCTTTCATGTGCTTGCTTTTGGGCAGACAATTTAACTAGGGAGGGTTTCCCATGAAATTGTTTAGCAGAGGTGATAAGACACCCAGATTCTGTCACATCTCGTCTCGCCATCAATCAATCAATTGTTAATAGATGGCGTCCTCAACAACATCCATTTTAATCATTAAATATGTGCTATTTGTTGTGTGAAACAGTACCTGTGCCGTTTTCTTGTAGGTTAATGTTTTATTACATAAGTGTATAATTTTTTTTATGATGTAAGCAGAGATTTGTTTCAGGCATGGTTGATGCCTTCATCATAAAACACTGTGGGGAAACCCTATGGGCCAATGGCTGTTTCCATAGCAACAAATTTGACACAGATCTGAAACAAAGTTTGAGATTTGTAAAAAAAAAAAAAAATTTAGACATTTTCTTTTGGTTCACAAAAAGCAATGTTGCAAAAAGAGACACTTTACATATGAAGAGTTCATTTGCAAAAACAGATAAAGGCCGATCTTAAAAGGAATAAACCAACACCAGTTTCATTGATATCCCCCAATGACAAAACATGATTCACGAAAATTAAACATTTTTGAGATATGTTGTTTGATTGCTATTCCCAAGAGTGCAAAAAAAGGAAGACAAATATTTAGGAAAATAAATGAAAATGGAGATATCTGTTTTTGCAAATTAACCTTTCACTCAAATAGCATCTTTTTCTGTCAGAAAAGCGCTGGCAGGCTGCTGGGGTTTCATCAAAAAAAGCGCTCCGAGTGCTTTTTTGATGTGGGTAAATGTGAATGTTTCTATGACAACAATATCCTGACAACATATCACCACTCTAACCACTGCTGTATGACAGACTACCATTGCCGCTTTGCTTTTATTATGTGTTTGGGCCACTATCTATTTGTTTGACATTGTTTTTGCGCTCATACGTTGTGTCTCAATCTGACAGCTGTAGAGCAAGGAGGACGATCAGTCGGAGACGTGTTTGGCGATAAAAGCACAACATTAACCAGCAACATTCAGTGTCTGCCAGACCAATCTGCTGGGCATTTCGGTCTTTGTTATGATAGTGTCTGTCTGACATACTGTATCATAAAGCTCTCTGGCTAGACAGACACAGCCAAAACAAAGGTTGTGTCTAGAGGGTAACCCGCAAATTGTGAAAACTCGCAAAACCTCTTGCGAGACTCGTTGCCCAACGACCTACCCTAACATTGCCATTCGAGGTCAATGCCGAACCTTAACTATCTCAGGAGAGTTGCGCAATTTGCGTGTTACCTTCTAGACACAACCCAAAACAAGCTTCTCCTCCATTTTCTTGGTAACCATGGTGACGAGTCCCACCAGATGATTGCGTATACACACACACACACACACACACACACACACACACACACACACACACACACACACACACACACACACACGCTGTGCACTTAAAAGTACATTTTTCACAAATGTAACAGGCACATAATGGTAGCATGCCAGTTAAAACCCCCAGGTGGTGCAGCTTAAATTAACACCTGTTCACAATTGCAGAGATTCTGGGTTCATCTGTTGATTTTCTATACTGCGTCCTTCTGTCTCCACTTCTCTCACACAGACAACAGAGGGAGTCAATAAGGACTGCAGTGCGGAGACAACTTGGTGTTGTGGATTACAAAAAAAAGGAAAAATAACTGAATGAATAAAAGCAACACATATACCTCTACTTAAAGTACATCATAGTAATACATCTAATTTTGACTTTTTTGAGATTGTATCAGAAAGGGAATGTAAATAAGTGATTTAATTGATCATTAGTGAAACCAGGTACATCACCTACTAACCCTGTTTCCAATTATCCTGCACAATTTAGATCAAAAAGCTATTTATGAAACAGCTGCTTCTACCCGTGAATTTGAAGAGGAGCAACATTTCTCAGCACCAGAGCGTCTCAAATCATGTTAAGTCTGCAAATACAACAGATGGAAGTATCAATAATGTATCTATTAAAACGCTTGTGGATACCAGCTTTAAGAAATGATCAACAATAAGTTCCTACTGAGTTTGCATTTGAACTTGAGACTGCTGGATCTGATGGCAAATGCTTGAATGGGACACATCATGAAAAACAACAACGTCAGTTTTTTTTGTGGGCTGCCTAGATCAGAAAACATGTGATTCAACAAGCCATTCAGATTTGACTCCCCTTCCTATGTCACATGCAGGCTCATTAGAAAAATATTGCCCCCCCATCTGAGTATCTCCGCCCACAACTTGAGAACCACCTTTGCAAAGGTGCACCATATTTTTCTCACAAGCCAATCAGAACAGACAAGACTTTTCCAGGAGGGGGGCTTAGAGAGACAGGCGCTAAAATGGAGTGTTTCAGACAGAGGGTGAATATATTTATTATATATATTTAGACAGACAGTATGAGAAAAATTAGTTTTTTTTTTAACATTAAAGCGTGTAAGCATGTTCTAATAGAAACCCGAAATACAAGCATGAACCTAAAAATGAGCATGATGTGTCCCCTTTAATGTCTTCCACAACCTCCCATCTATTCCAAGAGCATTTGAACAAGCCACCCAACAATGATCTGTGATAATAATGCCATCATAGATAGAAACATTTGTCAGATAACACTGCACACATTGTGTTCCCAACTCTCAAGTAACTGCATCCACCAACACTGCATGCAACCCTGCAAACAATATACGAGTACCACACAAACATAAACAAACATATTACTCAGTTTCAAGCAGTCAGAGATAGCATCTTCATATTACAGTGGTGCTCTATTCCACGTCACATCCTGACTTGGTTAATGATATCTCAGTCAGCACACACACACTCTTCACACACTGTGAGTCAGGGTGGATAGGTGAAAGACTGGGTGAGGTTCAGGTTCAGAGTGAGGTTAAATCTGAATCTTCTGATTGTACTATTACGTATCCACAGAGATTTAACTAGTGGCTTGGCCTCTTAAGCAAAAGGGGTAAACAAAAATATTAGATACATAAAAGATAAATGGCTATATTGTGGTAAGTAAAGTTCTTTAAAGGTTGCCTGAGTAGCAATAGCTTTTATGATTAAGAGCTGTGGTTGACAGAATCTCTCTTCTTACTGTGCTGTGAGAAATATAAAGATGTGAGAGATGTTTTCTTTGAAAAAATAAATAACATATGTCCTGAGTTCATCCATCTCCCCGATCCTCAGAAAATACCATACTTATGTGGGGAGAAAAATCAATGTGCAATATTAGCTGCAAAATATGTTGACTGTTGCCATACAATAAAAGGTGCTGCAAGCTCCGAACATGTTTCTGATTCTAACTACATCGGTAAAACAATGTATATTTAAAATGTATTTGGTACATTGTGATTATTTTGTGATTATTTCTTGTGAAATGTAATTATTCATTATTATGTAATTTCACTTTGGCAATAATGTAACCTGAACATTCATGCCAATAAAGCTTATTTGAATTTGAATTGGGTAACAAAGCCCCAACTGAAAACAATAACAGAGAGGATTTTCGCTCAATACTTTCCCTCCACGCAGAAACAGACGAGATTTCCCCGCTACAGGAAACCCCACTTGTTGTTTGTAGCAGATGAGGAATTCACGGATCACCTCGCCTTCCCAGATACACGCTACGTAAACAATGGGAACACGGATCCATCATCAACAAATGAATGACTCAGCCCGATATCAGTCATTCACACAGCAGTTTGCTCTTTGAACCAGCGTGGTGGTGTGGATAGAGTGAACATGCAGCTGACGCCGGCCTGCAGAGGAGCAGACAAAAGCATCTATCACAGATGCTTTGTTAGTAACGGCTTCATGAAACAGAACACTGAGAGTTGGGAGTACCTGCCGGTGGCGCATTATCTCTGGACCGTGATGCTCCGGGAATTACATGAAAAAGCACAATGAGTTCTTCAGCTGTAGAATAATAGATGCAGCTGCTCACGGCTCTATTGCTTCAAACATATAACATGCTGGTGATGCCACGAAGGAAAACCTGCCTTACGATACAAAAACAACAACACACTATTCTCCTCAATCTAAAAAGGCTTATTGGAATCAAATATAGTGATGAAACAAAGCTGCTGTTTTCAGCACCACTCACACACTCAGCTATCGAGCTGCATTGATTAAGTGACCCGAACGCCGCGCTCTACATTTCCCTTCAATGATTCACTGTAGAGAGAGAGAGAGAGAGCTGACAAACAATTTAACAATTAAAAAGACATATCTCTCAGAGCACCGCCCACACCCCTACAAAGCTCAGCTTAGGATGGATATCGCTATAGCAACAGTGAACAGAGAGAGTGGTTTAAATATTCAGAGTGTGTGACTAAATATACTTCAGCAGCTCTGCTGTTAGAGATGCTGTCTGAGCGGGAAATACAGCGGGGAGGTAAAGTGAGAGACGATGCAACATCACGGCCCATCAAGACGTTTCTGCACATTTAATGATTGATTTCTGAACTTCTTGATGCTGTACTATAATTCAGATTTATGGATATTTATATTTTATAATACTTTCTGCAATATTTCTTTTATTAATTTGTATATGCAATATATTTTACTCAATTAAGGCCACATTATATTTACCTTATATTTATATTATTATTATTATACTGTATATATATCAGTAATATATAACAATCGTAATGTCATGTTAATATTCATATAAATATTATTGTGTACTTTTGTATTTTGGTGCTTTGGCAACATTGTTTTTTTGGAAACTTTCATGCCAATAAAGCCACTTTGAATTGAATCAAGTTGCTCCAAAAAATGTCTGTAATAACACATTTTATAAACAATAAATACATGAATACATAGTTAAAGAAAATGATATTGCATATTGAAGAATAACAATGCTTTGTAACTTCAGACAGTAAATCACAGCTTATTTTGATCCAAACTTACTGCATCCAGCATTGTTCCAACATCTTACTTGATTATTAAAAGACTAAAATCTAATATTTTGTACAGCACAGCATGTTCATTTGCATACCGAGCGAGAGGGATTGGTCCCAGAGGCTAAAGCACAGAAGTCATCTGCATTACAGAGCTCTGCATAGACAGACGACTGACTTCAAGGTGTTGTGATCAGACAGGACCTACGCATGTCGCTCAAAATAGGTCAAGTTCTTACATATAGAGCGAAACAAAAGAGAAACAAGCATGCTGCTTGCACCACTTTGTTACAGTCTTTTCTTTAAATAAGCTCTAAAGCTCTAAATCCAACCGGCTCAAGCTGTCCGATCGTTCAGCTTCACAATAGAACAGAGTTCCGGGCCTTTCTGAGGGCCCCGCTTGTTTTCACAATTTTGCTGACCCTGGAAAATGCCCATCTGGCAGCGGCCCTTCAGCTCCGCTTGCTTTGAAAAGGCCATGAGGAACACCGGCAACCAGTGCGCATGCACACACACAGGAATGCAAATACAGTACACAGAAGCATGCCGAGCAAAAACGCCCACGTACTGCAGGAATACATTTAGCAACAACACACACGGAATCGACCAAATACTACAAAATCAATCACCTCCACATTAAACACACTCTAGACCTGAACATATAATAATAAAACCCCACCCATCCACTCTTTCTGACACACACACACACACACACGTATCAGAGAGCCCGCCATACCCCTGCTGAAAGACACAGTCCCTCAACACTTCGCCGTAGCAGCCCTCAAGGCAGTGGCATTCCTCGTTGGCCACCGTCACACACTCAAACACCACCATGTCCTCGTAGGCAGCCCCCAGTAATGAGCTGTTCATCCAGCGGATCATCCTGAGGACTGCGCACTTCACTTTCCTTTCTCTCTCAGTGGAAGTAAGGTAGCTGGACAGATAAATGCGAGAGAGGGAAGATGGAAGAGGCAGGCAGGGAGATTTTCTGCAGCAGGCTTAGGGCCACTGATCTTCCCCGGCCAGCTCTGATCTCCTAATAACCAGCTTACATCGCCCTTAACACCACCTGCCAAAGAAGAGGCATCGGTGGTCTGGACTCTCCTTCTAAAATAGCACATGTTGATCTTGCCAAGCGGGGAAACTAATCATTATGCAGGCTCCGTGTAGCTCTGCCTGAATGCAACCAGGTAGGTAGGCTGCTGTTCCCAGCACTAACCTGGTCGTAGCCATGTAGAGAGCCGCTCCGCAGCGATCAACCCTTTTCAAATGGATTCATTCACGCAGCGGGAGCCGTGGATGAGGCATAGGAGGAAGAAGATGGAGGAGGGGGGGGAAAGGAGAGAAGAGAGAGGGATGAAGGGGAGGAGGGTGGACGAGTTCTGGAGCATGCCAGGAGGATGGGAGGAAGAGGAGGAGGAAGCGGACGCAGCCGAGGGAGATAAAAAAAGAGAGTATTTTCCCGGCAGACGGGGGAGAACGGTGGTTTCTCTCTGGAGAGCAGTCTTTTTTCTTTCTCGTCCTATCGTTCTCTCTCTCCCCCTTTGTCTAATTGAGGCTGATAAGCTCTCGCTCTCTCTAGCAACCTGCACTTTTCCATTCCCCCTTCTTCTTCCTCCGCTCTCCCAGCCGTTGGATCATCAGCGCGATTACCGCATCCGCTAGTATCCAAGCGAGGCTCTTCTCTCGCGATTTCTGCTCCTTGTTCACAGGATTTCACGGCTGCAGACTGACAATAGATGGGAAGAGATTGAGGAAGAACGTGTGAGCGGACAGATAGAGAGAGAGAGATAGAAAGAGAGAGAGAGGGGGTGGTGAGAGACAGAGACAGAGCAAATGAGGAAAGAGATGGCTTTCACTTTGCATTCCACCTCTACTTGGTGCTGGTGCACTGAGCCTACTGCTTCCTCAATTATTCATGTGTTTCATGAATGGAGGGGCTGACATCACCGGCATTCAGGTCACTTTACACCCTGAGCTCCCTCTAAATCACACAATAAGATAGAGCAGGGTTTGTGGTAAACACATTTCATGGTTTCACAAACATAAGTCAACTTGCTCTCCTTTAAAAACCAGATATTAACAAGCAGTCCATAATCAGCAACCGTTAATGCATCTTCTTCGTGTTGTCAAAGAAACACAAGTATGACATTTTAAAATATTATGAATGAGGCAGGATTCCAGGGTGTTAAGAAGTGGGTTCTCTACAAATTCAAATATTGAAAAACTTGCGGCATTAGATGCTTGTTGTATCCTGCCATCCAACAAATAATTACAACAAAAGCCCTATTACAAATATTAATTACATATTCTGTGATTTCACTGTCCCTTGAGGCCACTGCTTTTTAATTGTGTGGCATGGAGATAAATGAAAGAAAATATTAAATACTGTCCATTGCGTATCATTACCATCTATTTTAAACTGGACCCCCGGGCAATCTAACTGCATTTTAACACATCGCCAAGTGCAACTTTGGTCATTAGTCATTCCTGCCGCAGTGTAAAGTGCTTACTTCAGTTTATTTCACTGATATTTATTTTGTATTTGAAGGAACGACTTCAGCATGAACTAAATATGATCCCAATCCCACATGGGAATGGTGATTTAAACTTCCGATGAACCTCAAAAGACTTTAATTTTATGTGAAGTTCGTGGTGGTAACATATTACACTGATTATGATGTTTCATTTGAACATGTTCAAACAGTAACTGTAACTTATAGCAGTTCTCGTCATAACAACAGCCTATAGGCCTTTTTCACGGAGGACATTTTGACACATAGGAAAAGAACAGGTGTAAAATCAATTAAGGCTAAATTCCATTTAGCTGCTTCTGTATTGTGCCTGCTGTCTCTCTTCAACATTATCAGGTTTCCATCCAATTGTAGCGCAAAGTTTAACCACATTTACAGAAAATTAGCAAAAGAAAATTGCAGGTTAATTTGAGTTTCCGTCCTCTGCCATCGCATGTGTGTTTGTTTCATGTATTAATTTAAGGAAGGTTACAGTCTCCTTATCACTAGTGGAAGTTTGAGTGACACATACTTCATGTAAATCATGATTTATATATTTCTAAGTCTTTTTCCATTGCACTGTTGCGCATTGTTTTGATCGAAATATCAAAGTTTTACACCTCAGCCAAATGTAAAAACCTCTTTCATACATAATGTGTTATTTACTGTATATATAATGTGTTTTTTTTTAAATTAAAAAAAAATTTAATTTTTTTTTTAAACTATTTTGGTTGATTTAGTAATCTAAAGCCTATAATGAAGTTGGATGAGGTATAATTTTAAACATTTACACAAGTCAATCAGCTTTTGCAAAACCCCTAACCCTGAAAGGCTTTATCAACAGGACTGAAACTGGGTGTTATGGTGGATTACACACTTACTGTGGCACTTGTGAACTAACTGTTTCCACCATAGACTGTATATAAGAAGTGGACGTAGTCACCATTGTTTTTTGGACTGCCGTTTTGAAGCCTAGAGTTGATTATTTGCATCCAGAAGTGACACGACAGGGTGGAGCTAAGTACAACTAAACTTTGAATAAAACATTTTTTGGCAATCAAAATATTACAATTAACTTTCATGAACTGAAAACACACTGTCAATCAAAAGGTAGACATGCCCTAAAGCTTCCCCTGCTTTATGGTCTATTTGACTCTAAATGGGACCATAATTTACTAAATGAACATCATGCTGTATTGAAGAAGATTGAAACTAGCGATTGAGACCATAAACTCATGTTTACAATGTTTACTGAGGTAATAAATCAAGTGAGAAGTAGACTCATTTCCTCATAGACTTCTATACAATCAGACTTCTTTTTGCAACCAGAGGAGTCGCCCCCTGCTGGCTGTTAGAGAGAATGCAAGTTTAAAGCACTTCGGCATTGGCCTCACTATTCAGACCCGGAGGTTGCCCACTGGTTTCCATATGCACTCAAGAAACACGTTTCTTATTAAAAGATGACAGCTACAGTATTATTTACTGTTTTACTAAATAAATAAGAAAGGTAATTTTCCGGTGATCCATTCACGCATCCATAAAGATGACCACAGTCAGTAATCACCTCTCGGAGGCCTGAGCTGTGCTGCTGGAAAGACTTGACCCCGGGGGCTGCAGCAATGCTGGCTGCCTCTGTGGGAGCGCTGAGCGGAGCCGTGCTGTGGAACAAAGGGAGCTGGTCCACTGAGCCGGACCACTGTGTGCCCAGATAAGCCTGCCCAACCTCACATCAACAACTGACCTACTTAGGGGACCTCCGTCCTCTTTGTTGCTGCACCCAGGGGACACGCAGATGGTCAAATTGACCACACACACTGCGATATGGTATGTAATGAACATCCATTGGCACTTAGCTGTTGATTCATTCATCTTTTTCACTCATGACTCAACAGGATTGAGATGTTTCAATTTCATTTTTTTCCCCAATTCATTCTGGCGCAGACGTAAGCTGAACACACCCCAAATGTTTCAAGCCTCCAACAAATTTCTCCATCTTTTTTGAGAGGAAGGCGTGCTGTTTACCGAGTTGTCATGGCAACATCAATGTGGCGACGCCTGGCTGGGTCGGAAATGTCTGTCAGCCTGACTGTGTCTCGGCCGTGCAGTTGCCATGGCAGCCCGTCAAGCCATTCATGTGCACCGCCACTTGAAGTGTTCCCAACTAGAGGGAGAAAGAGAGAGCTGTAGGAGGAGGGTGTGTGTTTGTGTGTGTAAGGGGGTGATGCTGCTGCTGCTGCATAAAGCATTAACACACACGATTAGTTATCTACAAAGCCCTGGAGTTTAAGTGCACTTTGCTGTGAACATGTTCGGAGTGAAAGGAGCAACCTGTGGGTCTCTGACAGCTGATATCTCCATTTTACTTTAGAAGAAGTTTGAAAGATCAGGACATAGCTGCGTGTCAGTGTGGTACAAAAACAAGCAAATACAGAGTGAAACCACTGTATGTCATTACCTTTCCTAAAACTATTTAAATCAAATCCCACGAGCATAACTTTAGAATTTAGTCCCAGGCTTAATTAAACTGCCTAATTATCTTCAATGTGTGGCAACCTAACATAGGCCTGTGACAATTTTTGGGTTCTCATTGGAGCTACGACCTGCTGTACCTCTGGGTCCAAGAACCTGTTTTAAAAGCAGCTATAATTAAACACACTGATTTAAATTCAAGAGCTCTCCTCGGCCCCGGTGAGGTAATTCAAGGACTCGGTGGAGATGTCAGAGAGGGGCAGGAGGGGACAGGAAACTGGCAACCGTATTAAGCCCCTGTGGGACACGTTGTCCCAGTGGGTCGAGACACAGCCACTGCCATCTGCAGGGGATATATCGGCGGAAGGAAGCCGGCTGGGTGACAAAGAGCGGCAGGCAGAGAGAAAGAGTGTGTGTGTGTGTGTGTGTGTGTGAGATCTTAGTGTGATGGTAGAGAAACAAGGTGAAGTGAGGAGGTGTGTACCTGTTTATAATGTTATTTTTTTAAACTCAAATTTTGTCGCACTAAGAAAAGTTGCCATGATGCTTGGACATAAATGCTTTTTGATTTTCTTTCTAACTACACTCAACGTTCAAAATGTGCCTGTTCAGAAAGGCTCGGCCTCTGGTGTTGCTGCTTGCAGCTTTATTGAGAACAGCTCATCCAAACAACCTCACACTCGAAACTGCGCTTCCTTGGTTCCTGAACAATACACCTGCCATGACACAGTTGCGTCCCCTAGCAATACTACACTATACGCGTCATTTGGGTGCAAAAGCTCACACGAACAACGACGGAGAGCGAGCTGCAACCAGCATGCCGTTCAGCGGAGTTACAGTTAATATTGCAGTGAGTGATGGAGGCCAAGCTGTACCCAGCATGCCGTTCGGCGATGTAACAGTCAATACTGCAGCGAGCGACAGACATGAATGTATTTTAAGAACTAGATACTGGACCTCAAGATGGCACAAGTTTCATTTCAATGAGAATTACTTGCCTGGTGCATATGGCAAAAAAGTTTTCTATCTTCTGGATTTACTTCTGGGTTATGCGGCCAACTGAGTAAACACTAGTGTTTCTCATATTGGCCCTGCCCACGAGTTCCCGCTCGGCCCATAGCCTTTACATTGTGATGACGTCACAGATGTTTAAATTGTTGTCCTGTCTGTCCTGGAAAATGCTCTTTGGGCTGCAAGGGGATTCTTTGCTGCAATACCGCGAGTGGCCACTGAAAAAACTCTGAAGCAAAGCAGAGAGGTGGTACCGTATCCAGATCTTATTATACATCCATGGCGACGGAGAGAGCGATTAACGCAGTGCTGACAGTGTGCAGGAATTCAACCCTTTCATTTTCCTGTCTACCAGATGTGCATTATATAAGTCCTAGGTTCTTTATCATTAAGTGCTATGCAAGCATCTCTATTTTCTTCAGTGACTTTATCAATCATTGCAAACTAATCAATGCATCATCAATCACATCCCCTCACGGCCCCAGGAGAACAAAAGTTGGCCGTATTGGGAGCAGGCAGAAGAGTGTGGCGGAAACAATATAGGGCATAATCAGCGATGACAAATGGCTTGTGGGAAGGATGCAGTAATAAAAAAAAGGAAAAAGGGGACAGGGGAATAGAGAGAGAGAGATAGAGAGAGAGAGAGAGAAAGAGGGAGAGAGAGAACGAGAGAGAGTTAATAAGCTGTGGCCAGGAGGGAAACAATTCTGCGGCTTCTCTTCACTGCAGAGCTCCTGCTGTGAACTTGGACGTCCATTGTGGCCCAGTCTGATGGTGCAGTGCTTTATCTGTAAGGCTGCAGTTGGTTCCAAGCCTCCCAGTTCATTCCTAACAAACTGTTGGACATTTCATGCTTTCAAAGGAAGCAGAAATAGTTTTGCTGAAGGGAAAGGGCTTAATCAACACTTCTGATGACCACATTAGATCTAGAGCCGTGGTTCCCAACCTATTTTCCTTGAGGCCCATATTTTCTGATGTCCTCAGCATTAACATTTTAAAAAAAAAAAAATAAATTGTTGAACAAAATCCTTTTTCATTTTTCAATAAGGTGATTCAGTGTATTAAATAAGTAATTTATGGTGTTGTTAGATTGCTGCTGGACCACCCCGTTAATACAGGTGCTGACCTTTGTGCGCGGCAAGTGTGAGAAAAAAACACTGTTTTTACTGCAGTGAAAAGTTGTTTTTGAAGGCTTAATGCTAACAAATATGGATTGAAGCAGAATATTTTGTCATATAAAAACATGCTGTGAATTTTGGAAATGATTACATTTTTAATTACACTTTTTTTTTTAAAATAAATTTAGACTTTTGGACTTTACAACGATCTGGAGTTATTGGAAATGTTTGGATCACTTGAGTCTGAAACAATCGCAGCCACCACTGGAATCAAATTCTACAAATATAGTCCCCAATACAATATACAATATGGTCCAAATATAAGTATAATACTAATAATATTAGTGTAGGTTATTCTTTATCTGCAACTCTGCACAAATATGAATAAATAAACATGAGTTTGAACAGAATGTGGCCTACTAAGCAGCAAAAAAAATTGTTTTAAATAGTTTTATATACAGAATTTTGTATAAATTATCCAGTAAGTGTGTTATTATGATTTTAGTTTTACATGTGCAAATCTAATTTTGACAACCTCAGAGCAGACAAATCCTTGTGAACCCTTTGATCTTTGGCGCCCTCCAAAGGGGGGCCCGGACCCCAGGTTGGGAACCACTGATCAAGAGGACCAGCTGATCGGCTAGCAGTTCACTTACAGTTAATGCAGAAGCTCTTCTCCCTCTCCCTCTCTAATACTTCACATATTGAAATGAATCTTCTTGGTGCAGAGGCCTGGTGGGAGCTACAATTTTCAAGTCAGTTTAAAATAGCCCAGAGAGACATTAATGGCTCGGCACTGGCTAGAACACGCCTGGGGGTTTGGTGTGCATGTGAGGATCTGAAGCAGCCGTGCATATGTTGGTGGATGCTGCAAGTTTCCTAAAGTCTTTGATGTTGTGTTCGTCTGCATGACAACATGCACGAGCTAAAAGCTGCAGTCTCAAAGGGACGTAAAGGCAGAAATCACAGCTGGGAGACTTCCTTTGCACCACAGTGCTCTGTGACGATGAAGACTGCAGTCGCCTGCTCTGATGGGCAACAATCAATAAGATAAAAGGAGCTGAACAATTGTCCAGGCAGGTTTTAGGGGTAAAGACACACACAGGCCTTTTATGTATGCAAGTCTGCACTCAGTCTGTCCAACTGTCCTGCAGCAACAACAGGCTCGTCCACGGTGCCACGTGCAGAGAGTAAGCTCCAGCTCAAGCCTGCTGTCGGTGCCTCGCTGTTGCTACAGCTGCTGCTGTTGGCTGTGTGTGCACATCTGTGTCTCTGAGTGCATGTGTGTGTGTGTATTTGTGTACAGATTTAAGTCACACCAAATGTCGTATCAAGAGCAAACATCCCCACACTGGGGCCACTGCCAAATCCTGAGCAATCTCACACTCACACGCATGCATGTACGCACACACATGCTCTCTCGCTCTCGTCTTATCTCTGCCTTGTCTTCTCACAAGTAAGTAATGCTGCAAAAATACCCCCTTCTACCCCCACCCCCGGCTCTCCATCACAGCATGCACTGTGACAAACATACACCCAACAGGGCAGCCTGGTTTCCAATCTGAAAACTCTTTGACACTCGCTTCCCCTCACATCAACTCACAGTACATCACATGAGATTATTTCTTATTACTAAGAGCAACATTTCTTTTACACTCCCGTTGTTTCCATCACAATCATTAGGGATGCACTGATCCGACTTTTTCAGTCCCAATACAGATAACAATACCTGGGCTTCAGGTATCGGACGATATATATAAAGTATATAACCATAGAATTGAATTTAATAGATCGGCCCAATTGTCACCAATACCTAGTGATGGCGAGATGAAGCTTCATGAAGCGCTGAAGCTCTCCAGCAAATTGTTTCGCAAAAGGGTTCATTTCACCGCCTAATAAGAATAATAAGGAATAATAAGTTGTCAACTGTGTTTTGGCTTCGGGCGTCTTCAATAACATCATTGTTCTAAGACGATACAAGCCTCGGTACGCGCTTCACAGAAAACTTCCTGGATTACTCGACACATGCTCCGAAGCCTCGAGATAGCACTTAACACCATTACCGATACCCGATCCAGCTATTTGAGTCAGTATCGGCCCGATATCCGATCTGGTATCGGTGCATCCTTAACAATCATCATCTCGACTATTCTATCTTTGGCTCCTTTTCATGCAATTTTAGTATGTGTAAGTGTCATTTTCTTGATTAATCGATTAGTTGTTTGGTCTAAAAAATGTAAAAAAATGTTGGCCAGTGTTTCCCAAAGTCCAAGATGACGTCCTCAAATGTCTTGTTTTGTCCACAACTCAAAGATATTTAGTTTACTGTCATAGAGGAGTAAAGAAATCAGAAAATAAGAAAATAAGAAGCTAGAATCAGAGAATATTTTTTATTTTCTTAAACAATTCCTCAAACCGATAAATCAATTATCAAAATAGTTGTTGTTAAATCGTTGCAGCTCTATTCCCCACATTCATTTGTGGTATCTTGTAAGCAGGCTAAGGCTCATGCATGACACAATAATCAGAACTCCCATCGTAATCTTAAGGTATCTCATTTGTCAGCAGGCCAAAATAATGTTGAGATCAAATACGTTTGCGCTAATTAAAAATGCACAGAGAGACTACAAGAATCATTGTCCAGTTCAATCAAGTAGCTGGAGAGCGCTAAACCGGTTCAACCACCAGATAAATCACTGCATCCAGTGGAGATAAATAAGCTACCGGTTAATAACACACAGGACAACAAATGTGCTGATTGAGGTATTGACTGATGGGATGATCTCTGGGTCACACCGTTTTGCCTACGTAGCAGATTGTCCCTGGGAGAACAGAGAGCAGCTCTAATAGACACTAATAAACAGAGTGAGATTTCAGCTGGATCCTCTCACCGATGAATCTACGAGGCGAACCAATACTTTATCATTATCACTCATTCCTTGATTGATTTTTTCTCCTTCAAGGTGGATTGAAAAATGACTGAATAGAAGCATTTGGACCATTTTTCCTGTTTAAAAAAACTACCTTTTACAAACGTAAAAACATGTTGTACTTTCGGAGAGGATAGAGATGCATCCTATTGGATACAGTACATCTACATACGTATGTGCTGTTATATAACATGACAACATGGCATGCAATCTACAGTATACAGAGCTAGCTAGCCAGCCAGGTCATCTCATCTCCATATATGAGAGACTATAGGATGCTAACAGATGAAGTAACCTGTGTATGTGCTGCAAAACAGATCAGGTGACTCCGGTTTAATAGCGTTTCTGTGCTACAGAATGATAAAGAGGCCCTGGACGTCTAACAGGAAGACACACTGGCTGACACACACATACAGCATGCACTCAATCTGATTAATCTTATGGAGCTCTGAGAGGAAATGTGCAAAGCTATACAGTCCACAGTCTAACGTAAAAAAAAAAAACGACTGGAGGATCAAGTGATGGATTTGAGAGGGATGTAGATGAGAGAAAGACACAGACGAATGTAGAGAGAATGAAAGAGAGACGGAGACGTTGGGGAAAAGAAGAGGTCCTCATGAAAGTGAGAAGGAAGGAAGCGGGACGCACGTTGCCGAAACTGCTCCCCCTCTGCTTTTTTTTCCTCCTGCGGTGCTCTGTAATTCGTCTCTAAAAATATCACTCAAGAATAGGAGGAGGAGCATAAACAAACACAAGAGGAGGAGAGGAGAGAAGGAGGGACGATGGAGAAAAAAAAAGTGCACACGCTGTGGTAAAAACAGGCTGAAAAAGAAAGTGAGAGCCACCTGGATGTTTGTCCATGTGAGATAACGAGGGAAACGGGAAAACAAGCGCAGGAAGACAGCAAGAGACGAAGGGAGCATGTGCCTGCTCTTTTCCAGGCAGCCACGTGAGTGCCTCTCCTCAGCTGCTCCGCTCACACTGAACCCGCCAGAGGGGAGCAGAGCGGGGTCGCCACAGTCACAGTGAAAAAAACACACACACACTAGCCCACACTGGCTGCACTGGATACACACACTCTGGTCACGGCTTAGTGATGTCCTGATCTAGCCCTTAGTGGTACATAATCTTATAGAAATGCACAGGTGAAGATGGACAGATAATTATATGTAATGTGCTCTCTTTAAAAAGCACAGGCCTTGTCAAGAGAGTATGTTGTCTAAGAGCAACATATGTCAATACAGCCTCCAGACATCCAGCACCTGGCTGGGTTGTGCTTTGCATACACGACAGACCTTGACAGAAAAAAACAGTTACATCTCGAATACACAATCACACATAAAAGCTCTCCGTTCAGCCTTACCAGGCGAGCTTGAAGCCTTTCATTAGTACAGCGAGGAGTGTCTGACGTCCATAGCGTGTTGTGGGCACTGGGCTGCCCGTTCACACCGCCGCATGCTGACTGACAGCCTGCCAAAGCCTCACCTCCCATACACAGAGCACAGAGATGCACCGAAGGGATAGAAGGGAGGAGTGGATGCAGAGGCAGATGGATGGATGGGGGGGACCGGAGTCTGGAAGGATGATCCTCAGCTTCGTCCACCTTTACTGCTACATTCCTTCGCTCGTGTCGAGGTGCCGCAGTGCCGAGCACTTGTGCCAGAAATTCACACCTCCCTGAGGTTCTTCAGTTTTTCCCAAAAGAGAAGGAGGTGACCTGCACCGCAATATTCACAACGCAAACTGCAGCACGCAGCAGAAGCAGGCGGGCTAGCAACTGCAGATAAATGCCATCATGGCCGGTCGCTGTTCCTTTCTGACTCTTTTTTTTATCGAGCTCTCTCACACTGTCCCCTCACAGCGTCTGTTTGCTTGCTCAAACTCTCCCCGTCTCTCCCTCAGTCTCCGCTGCGGATGAAAGCTGCACTTGCTGAGCTCACAGTGAGCAGGCGCAGGATCTCTACCCTCCCCCTCCCTCCCTCCCTCCCTCCTGTTCTCTCTGTCCTCTTCCCTAGATGGCTCCCTTTCTCTATTTCTCTCCTAGATAAGCCGAGCTGGCCCAGTGTGGAGGGCTAGAGCAGGATAGTAGCCTCTGGTCATAACATCCCCTGTGCAATGACCCCCACCCCCACCTCCACCCACCCTGCTATGTATGAGAAGGGTATTAAGTGGGGGGGGACCTACTGCAATTCTTTCCTCTTGTGTTGGACTCCAGCCCTGATCAGTGTCAGCAGCTAACCCTGTTAATCTCTTAATGCACTGAGAGTACTGGGGTACTCCCCGTGTTTATAGCTGTGTGCCGTGTACGTGTGCTGCATACATGATGAATCAGATGGACAGCACGGTGACTCAGCTTGCTTAGTTGGCTATACTGAATGTTTTATAACTGCAAAAACCTGAGTTTGAATCTAACTGGGGCCTTTTGTTAATCGTGCTCATTTGTCTAATTTACCAGCACAGGAGGCCTGTCAGGCTCTGGATTAACAACGATACTCAAGTATCTCAAGAGTTAGAAATGGGGTGTCTTTTTTCAGCCTTTCCAAAACGACAAGTAAAAGTGCACGATTTTGAAAAAGATATCTAATTGTGATTATTTTGACTGATATTGCAATTGAGATGTGATTTTTGATATTAGAGGGAATGATAACTTTTACATCATTATTCTCATTTACATTGAAAAACATGATGAATAAAATGATTATGGAGTTATTTTTGCCAAAAGTTAAGGGATCTTTACTAAACAAAGATGTTTTCTTAAGTCTGTAGAATATGATGTGTAGGCCAGGAAATCTCGGCAGCACGACAACATTTAATCTAAATGGTATTTTGACATACATTTCGATTTTACTAATTATTGTGATTTACTCCCCATCTTGTGATTTGAAAATTGCAGTAGTCCTTAATACGATAACATTTTCGATTAATTGTGCAGCCTTACTTTTTGCATTAGAATTAACATATGCAAGCTAGGGGTTTAAGAAAATGTAGAAAATATTGAATATTGCAATATTATGTTTTGTGATACTGTATTGATTCTCAAAAAGACTATCAATTTTTAATCAATAGTTTACATGCAAAGATTAACTCTGTTAATACATTATGCATATGGCGTTGTGTTTTTTATAAAAAAGTCATAATATATCGTCTTGCTTACAGTATTGCAATATATTGAATTGTAACCCCTGTATCAAGATACGTATCGCATCGCAAGATTCCTGCCAATACACAGCCCTATTGCAAGCCAGCTACAGCTGAAATCTGCTGGCAACAGTTGTCGTGTCAGCTGAAGTCCACGGCTAGAAATGGGAAGCCCACTTTAGTTTACTTCTGTGTAAAATTGAAGACTCTTTGTTTAAAAAGTTACTTTTCATTTTTGACTGCAACCCTCATCGTTGTCGTCTGTATTGTGTACTATGTGATAACGGACAGCTTGACAGTTACTTTAAAAATATTTTAATATTTCAAAATACTTCTAACAATGAGAAAAAGAATCAACCATGTAAACTCGTCTCAACTATATTTATAATGGATTAACCTTTAACGCTATTGCAGTCCACTGACTGTAGAAGCGGTTACTTTATCTCTTCCCTCGACTGCTTCAGGCCACAGAGATCAGAGAGCAATCGACTGTTTGCTTTAATAGAAGCTGTCATCAAAAACAATGCCTGACTGGACCACAGGGACCGGGTCAGGGTGCAGCACATTCTTCCTGATTAATCTTCTTAAAGCCCTGCACACTACAAACTACACCTCATTAGGGATGGCTAATAAAGCGTATGAAAACTCAGAACTGGTGGACATTGGACATTCTGGTTGGTGAGAGATTTCATTTATGTTATCGAATGGATTTATTTAAATGATCAAACTGTTTGTCGCTCATTGATACCAAATTGATTATTTGTTTTGTGATGAGTAAAGCACGTAGTAATCTGTTTAAGTATAACTCTATATAAAATCGTTGATATTATTGAGCTTAGCCTGCTGAGTCACTGAGCTTCATTCACTCACTCTGCTACTCTTGTCAGATGCAGATGGTGCCAGGAGAGAGCGAGTGCATGACTGACTGATACAGAGAAAAAAAAAAAAGATAATGGCATGCAGATGATGCAGTTGCTCTTGGTCTGGGAGGACACACGGTCCCGTCACAGACAGTGGGCCCCGCGCCAGGTTCAGGACGTGCTTTAGAACTGAGATCAGTTAACACTTAACTCCGGGGATGTGTACAGTGACATGCTCTGTGTTACATCCAATTTCCAGAGACTTCTGACCACAGTCTAAAACATGCCAGGGAAAGGAACACCTGTTTCCCAATGATAACAAATCAAAAACACCTTGTAGAGCAGAGGAAGAGACTGAACAGGCTGGTAATCATATCTACTGAGAATATCCGAGCCCTAAACTTTTGTATTAAAAACAGACACTGATGACTGCTTTGCTGAACACAAGACTTTGCCAACATGTTCTCATCTCAACTCGTCACATACTGACGCTTTGTCAGATCCCTCGGCGTCACTTTTCCGTCGCATTAAACACTTGCTTAATGTTGTGAATTAAACAAAAACACTTGCTACGGGCTGGGATTTGCAAGATGACAAGTCAATTGGTATGTGCTCTTTTTCATTTGGGGTTTCTAACAATGGACAGAGGTACTACTCCAATCTGTAGCATTAAGTAGCATATATTAATGGAAACTACCAGATTGTTAAAAACATATTTAATCATGACTTTGTGAATGTGAGTCTTAGTTGGCATTGATCCATTATTCCAAAGGGCAGCCTGGCAAATACAATACAATGTGTATCTATGTCTCTGCATGTGCACATGTGTGTCTCGGTCTGTAGAGGGCTCCATAAAACAATTTATAACCAGCAATCAAAAGCTGGCAGCGGCTGACTTTTAAAAGCACCGCGGACCATATCGTGATTACTTTTATTATGAAAAACTCTCAGAGGGAAGAGGATCGGTGAGTAGATCTTTCATTTCTGCGCCATGGGGCAGGCAAGAGCAGACAGGAGGACGCACTCTCTCTCTATTGTAAGCCAGCATTGTCTCTCCCAATGGGCTACTGCAAATGCGGTAAGACTGCGGGGAGAGAAAAGAGAGGAGAGGAAAAGAGGCAAAGATATGAGAGCGCTCTAATCCCTTCCCAGGTGAAGCAGTGAGTGCTGTAGCCTGAGCTTCAGTCAAGCAAAAGGACAGTAAGTCATCTCACACAGAGTCCATCTGCTGCCCACCTAGTCGTGGCTTGCTTACAATTTAATGAAAAAAAAAAACAGAAACAATACCTGAACCTTGCTAATGCTAGCATACATAAATCACCGTGGTGGCAATGATTCCTGGGAACATCCAGAAAGTAAAGAAAAAGGTGAGGCATGCACACTACTCTACAATATTTATATTGACTATGTTTCGATCCTGCTTCGATCTTCATCAGGTCAAAGTGTTGTTAATCTTCTTCAACATCCAGGAAGGCCACAGAGTTCAGGCAGTATGACGTCACCTGCTGTCTGTAATGGACGAGCAGTTCATCTTGGCCCAGCTTCCTTTACAAATGTGACTGATGCATCAAGGAGCAAGCACTATTAATTTTCCGCCATATTATTTTATAAAAAAGAATCAAATATAATTATTGAAATTAGATGTGTTATACTTAAATGCAAAAGTGAAGAACCATGTGCCATCATTAAACTACAATTACCGCCTCACCGTTGTATGCCTCCACCAACCAGTCAAGTTGCAGTTTACATCCATGTCTGTAAATGTCATCTCTTCATCTTTTTAATCCTATTAGACATTTGTGTGAAATTGTCATAACTAGCATATGAATTCTTGAATTATTTTTATTAGATTGTGACAGTGCTAGTTATGAAAGGGGGAGAGAGAGGGGACGACAAGCAGCAAAGGGCCGCGGGTCAGGTTCGAACCACGGTTCTGCTGCGGTAAGGACACAGCCTTGGTACATGGGGCGCCCGCTCTACCAGGTGAGCTACCAGGACACCCATGACCTTGATATATGACCTCCAAAACCTAACCAGTTCATCCTTGAGTCCAAGTGCCAAATTTGAAGAAATTAGAGAGGCATAAAAACTGTTCTCATCCCGAGACATTAGAGTAGACCATAGCCAGTTATGTCAAATAATGCAATCAGGAGGTTATTTATTTCAGTTTTCCGTTGCATTTTGCTTAATGAAACTAACCCACCCCATCAGCAAGAGGACGTCAGCAAACAATACCATGCCTGATTATTGAAAGATGGATTTTAAGCAACAGGACAAACAATTGGTCTCATTTGAGTGTTTTGAAGCCCGTCCTACTTTACTTTAGTTGTCTTTCTTGCCGTGTGACTGTAGTTTGACTCTTGTTGGTGCTCTGTCCAGCCTGCTGAGGAGAAGCAGCTCCAGAGTGGTGCTGAATGGACAGCTCCTCCAGAGAAGAGTCAACCACAGAGTCAGAGAGGTTTCCTCTCACTGACGCCCCCTGCTGACCACACCACAGCTAACAATACTAGTTAGGATCAAATAATCAAGAAAGGTGTTCCCACTGGCATCAGGCAAAAACAGGAACTGATTTACTGCAATGTCAAAGTAAATAGTTTTACACTTTTATGTTCAATGTGTCCTTTATAGGAAGCATTCTAAAATAAATACCTGACTCCGGGTTGTTTTCGTTTTACAGTTTGCTTGAAGAAAAGATGAATAGGGGTTCCATCATATTTCATGGTATAAGTCACGCCTTAACAGAAAGCTGTCAATCATTAGTCAGCAAAACAGCCGTCATGTGATTTCTGCATTAGCTTCTTTTTTAGCATTCCTTGAACCCTAATCTGGCCCCGAGATTTTTCATTTAATTCTAAGAATAGCATTGGCAGATAATCTGGATTAATCCTTCTACACTGCTTTGTGGGATTGGATGCCGTGGTGAGTTTGACTTTCCCCATTCTGTCTGATGGGCGTTCCTTTCTCTGTAACACACTATGGATTACACACGTACTGTTTTCATAGATTGATCTCTGCTATCTGATCAGAAATAGGTGACTACGTGGCTGGAAGGCTGTTTGTTTATTGTTGATCTGACCATGTTGGATAATCCGAGCGCTCGAGGCCACAGCGGGGAGGCAGAGAGCAGAAATGCACTCGCAGCCTGCAAACATAGGTATATACTGTATAGTATGCACACGTGTTCCACGGAAAATATGGTGCAAAACTGGGTTTAAATGATTGATTAACAGAGTCGCAGCCAACAGAATAAGGTTAAACAGATGCAAACATGGGACAGCAATGCACAGCTCAGTAGAAAGCCAGAGTAGAAAACAAAACAGCAGCAGAAATCCCATTGAGGACAGAACAGACACTTTGCAGACAGCCAACATTGACTAAAACATAAAAGCAGCCAAGGGAGGGAGAGGGAAAGACAGAACGATGACAGTGATGATGTATGACAGAATATGTTCGATTGCAAAAAAAAGGAGCAACACTGCGAGGGATACATATCATGTTCAATATCAGGTCAACCGAAAAAGTGATAAAGTGAAATACAGATGGCCCTCTGCACTGCTGTCACGTGTGCCATGAATAAAAGAACAAAGTACGGCACGTGCTGACATTAAAGCACTCATTTTTAAAAAAAGCCTTCCATTTCCTGTTTCTGCTGCAGCAAGCAGGATGGAAATAGGCCGAGGTTTCTTTTTCAACAAACACACGCTCATAATTACTAAACAAAGAGAGGAAGAAGAGAGGTGGCGGAAAATGGAGATTGGGATTATGTCTATTAACCTAAACAAAAGGTTTAACATGAAAGAGATAATAGACATCCACCGATGGAAATAAAGTCAGTGAGTATTCCCACCTACACTCGCTGAATGTATAGTAACATGATAGTTTCTTGCTGGTTACTCTTCTCAAAATGTCGACATCTTGATTTTGTGAAAAGTGTCTCATACTGTAACAGTTAAATAATTCTAAGCTAAATTAAATGCAATACCTGTGATGGTTTCTGGACAATATTTGTCATTGTTTTGTGTTGTTAACTGATTTCCAATAATAAATATATACATATATTTGCACACAGAAAACATATTTGCCCACTCCCATGTAGATAAGAGCATTAAATACTTGATAAATCTCCCTTTTAAGGTACATTTTGAACAAATAAAAAAAAATTGCGATTAATCAAGATTAAATATTTTAATCGATTGATTATTTGAAAGCTCTGGTAACACCTACACTGTTTTCATATTTACTGATACTCTCAAGACTATGTATAGGGACACACTGATATGATATGTCAATATCAGCCCCAATACCGACTATTAGGTGGATTGGGATCCACATACATTTAAAAGTTAAATGCACCAATCTGGTGCACTTTGAGAGCAAAACTGGCAACATTAAGAGGCTAGATAAACATTTTTATGCTCTCAATTTAATCCTAAACACATTGGTTGTATAGATAATATCTATCCCCAAAAAGGGAAGCTATAACATCTCGATGGCTGGCTGGTGGCTGGCTGTTAGTTTAGGAAGCGCTTGGTTTGATATGCAGCAGAGTTTTCTATAAGCAGAACATGCAATTTAAACGTCAACAATTGCAGGCGATCACGTTCATTTAATTGTGGGGAGCCAAACTTGTGATCGCACTTAATATTTGATTAATTGTGCAGCTCTACCTTACACATAAAAGAATGATCCAAAGCAAATCACAGAGAAAAAAAGAGCACTGGTATCGGATCTGTTAGCTAATATCATAAAAGAGAAAAAGTCAGATTGGTGCATCTCTAGCTATGAACAAACATTGTGTATTTGAAGTACTACTGACACAAAATGATGAAGCCCCAAAACTGACAAAATGTAGTAAAAGATTATTGGACAAGACCAAAATATAACCAAATACATCAATAACTAGAACCGTTGTACACACTTGTAACAGTAGCATTTTAGCCAGCCAGTTTATGCCATCAAATTGAGTCAAAAGAGTCATTTCTTTGCATCACCTTTGTTGCTACATCTTTTAAGAGACTGCAGCATTGATTAAAGGGACAGTTCTGAAAGACACAAAAAGTCATTGTATATCTCCAGCCTAAACTGGAGCTGTAGCTATTATGCAGTACATCAATGACTCATCACATCCATGACCCTGAGCTCCTCAAATACACAGCCGCTCTGTTCAGAAAAATGATGTCACGACGACACGGAGAGAGATCAGGTTCTGCTGATATCCCCACATCTAGTCAACATCCAGTAGTGTAGGGTATACGGTACATTATAGCTGCTACTGTATCACTGCTGACACTCCTGTCTAGGGACAGAAATGTCAGAGTCACTTGAGGGAAGCTGTTTAACCAATGTAAATATTTTAAATATATTTGGTCTTTTTTGTCATATTGTTTTTTACAATAAAGACAAAAATGAAAAAAACTCTTTCTGCAGTTTGTATATTTTTCTTCTTTCATCATCAACACCTATTCCTCATTGTTCCTTATTACATAACTACACAACGCCAGCTCAGTCATCACGCAATTATGAAATAGCTCCGCATGACCTCATCATCAGTGAGCGTGAGATACTGTGGTGTGGAAGCCAACGTGGTCAGATGTGCTGTCGCTGAGGGGTTGTTCACTGTTGGTAACACTCAGATGCAAACCACCGCGGGTGAGAGAATAACCCCATCTGTGTCCTCTTGCTCTGTCCTCAGAGGAACCTTTGTTTAACCTTTATTTAAACAGGCAAGTTGATTACAAACAAAGCAGCTGCATGGATGGTGCTGTCTGAAATAAGTCCATGTTCGTTCTGTATTAGTCCAACTTTTCTGACAGGCTTGAAGGTAGCGTAAGGAAAGCTATTTTTATATTGGAGGACTCTGCTTGTAGAGTGGTGATGGGATAAGGGATTGGGGTGGAGAGATATCGACTGACCCCTCCCAGACAATCCCTCCATCTAGTCACTCAGGGCCGTTGCCACAGAGACGACCCTGCCATCATTGAAGCCGGGAGCGGTCCAGCCTGCCCGCTTCAGGGCCAAATGCAGACCTTGCCTAATGTTTTCAGTCAGACATACAGAAGTAGACAGGGAAAACACAATGCACAAGCACACACATACACACACTGACTTAACATTTGCTTACCACTGGTTGCTATGCCATTATCACCCACAAGACCTTCAAGGACGGCACTTGAGCTATTTCGAGCTTCACAAATGATCCACGTCACTCACCGTGACAAAGCTACAATCACCACGCCGAGGCCTCGGACTTTAAAAACAGCTCAACTTCGCAGGGATCCAATCTGCAAAGCTAATGTCATGAATCACAATCAAGAGCCTTCGTTGTGAATGAAAAACCTGAAACCCTGGATTACATCAACAAGGTCAAATATGGTAGAGAGGGAGATTGTTCTCCGAATGTCCTCAGATAACAACAAACCTTAGCTCTGTCTTATAAAACTCCTCAGGTAGTCCAATAGATACTACTCAAGTTTATGACATCTACCAATCTGACACTAAGAGGAGACAAATGCACACCTTATATCTGACATTTGATCTTGTATTCTTCACCAGATCTTTAGTACCTGATAGTGTTGTGAACAATATCAAAGTATCGATACATATCGATACTGAATATTTCAAACGGTTTCAATACTCGTTTTCCTCAGGATCAATACACGGGTACCAGCTGCACTTTCTGTTCTCTCTTCTCTCCAACAGCGAGTTGACACACAAAATGCTATTTATCTTTTAATAAAAATCTATCGTGCATCTATCGTGGCAACACCACTACCTGACTACATTTCCCATAATGCAACTTGATAGCATATTCTGTTAGATCCTCCCTGACTGGTGAATGTCCACTTCTATCAAACTCCATGTATCTTCATAATACTAACCCATAATCAGGGTTACTTTCTCAGAAAAATAGGACTGTTTTCATTGTTTTCAGGCTGAGCAGAACTCCTCTTGACGAGTTAACGGATCCTGTAAAATCAGCGGAGTGCCCATTTTTGATTATGTTTTTTCACCTCACATCACAGCAGAGACTTTTACCATTCCCTCTACAGTCTTGCCCTTGCAGCAGTGCTCGTTGTGATTATTTTTTAGACTTCAGATGGGCCATATTGGAACCAAAATGACTCTCGTGTCCCCACCTCTAACCCCGCGGTGCTCCTGCAGAGGACAATGCTGACAGTGTTTCAGTAAGTGATGCTACAGCACTTTTGTTCCTGGATCTCACACAATGTGAAATCTGAGGACCAGGAGAAGTGGAGAGGAAGTAGATGCAGTTGTGGGATTTATATAAAGTATGCCACAATGAAACAGCTCCCTCTTTTGGGGTGCGTGAGTATGACACTCTCAGATGGGATGAATCACTTGACTTGAAGCCTATAGGAAACACTTTATAATAACCATCATTTATAAATGGTAAATTTATAGTTAATAAAAATCAGTTAATAGTAATGATTATTACTATCAATTTGCCATTTATAAATGATGGTTATTATAAAGTGTTACCCCTATGGGTAATCTTTGGTTTAATGACATGAAGCCATAAAATGTTATGTGTGGAGTGTCTTTTGCTTGTTGAGTTATATCCTACCTTTGAGGTTTCCATATCAGTTTCTTCCACTTCTTTTGCTTGGCCTATCAGTGAGGGTAGAGAAGAGTGAATGAGAGGTTTTGGTATATTATCTTTTCTTTTTCATGACGTGATTGTCCTGATGGCTGTTGATGCTAACTACAATGTACTGGTGTCTCACGTCTGCTACAGTTTCCACAAGTCCCTAGATTAAAAAACAAACAGACAAAAGAAAATCATAACGGACTATACTTTTTGTTATATCCTTTTATTTCTGATCTTCACAAAAAGGTAAGAAACCTTTTCTTTAGTGCTTCCTGTAGTTGGTTCAGATAACCTTTTCACTGGTACGAAAACAAAGCACGCTTTCTTTCAAGAGGACCAAAAACGCGCTTTCAGTCACCTCCGCACGGTTATTCGGTGAGTGCTCGAGTTCAAATGACAAGCCCTAACGTGGTCGTGAATATGCTCTGACATTTGCTTTTCCAATCCAGGCAATTCAAAACAAACAAGAATTGTTTGAGACTAACATTTCACACAAAATTACATGTGCATTTGTGTGTCTTTTTAGAACGTGCGCGTATAAAGTAAAGCAAAGTGTTATTGGGCTTGCATAGTGCAGTCCTTTCAGCCGCCAGTGACTCAATACAGAGCGCCCACATGTACCATGAATCACTGTGATCAGAGGCCCTCAACCACTCCTCCATCTATTCAATCAATTCATTTTTTTGCTGTGGCACCTGATAATACATTTGCCTCTCCAGTCAGAGCAATTTCTTCCCACTCCTTTACCCCTGACTGAGCTTTTCCAGCGCCTATTGAGAAGTTTCTTTTTCGGCTGTGCAGCACCGTCTACAGATCTTATGCCTGCCAGTGAGGTAATCAAATTTAAAATTTTTCTCACAAAGAGAAATTGATTAACTGAGGAATTTCCTGTTGAGATTAAACACACAAGCATCAACATTTTAGCTGTGTTGCTGCTTGATAGATGCAAAATAAATGCCGTCAATATTCAGAAGCTCAAAGTGGATGTTTAAAATGTTGACCCTGGGTGCTTCCTTCTCTTGCAAACGTAGGATGCAGAGCAACAGAAGAAGCCCTAAGTAAGAATAATCCATGGCCCCTTTGGAGCAGCTGGAGGGGAAATCAATCACGTCCGCTACGGTGGAAGGCAATTCAGACGAGACAGATTACAGATTACACCACTTGATTTATGAAACCTGAAAAACAGACCTTCCATTAAAGATGGATATGTTTCAGAAAGGCAATCTGACACAAAGAATTGAATTTAACTGTTAAGGTCTTTGGAGTTTAGTTATTAATTTTGACAAATTGATCTAACCTACCTAAGTTTGATCCCTGTGGATATGCATCTGGATAAGAGTGCTTAATTGCAGAAAAAAGTAATGCATTAAATGTCGCACTGCGAGATGTAGACATTTAGCGTGATCAGCGAGATTGACTTGCTGATGAACATATGTGAATTGCACCGTGAGTCACCAGTGGCACTGTGATTAGTCAGCAGCAAAGAGATATGGCCCACTCAGATGGATATAGGAGGGGCTGGATGTATATTACGGTTAGTTCTAGCCTGCTACGTAGTCTCCTTATTCTTGTCCACATACTGGAAGTGCCTCAATTTACTACTTGGAGTGGTGCAATGGATTGAATGAACTCCAGCTTCATTATCTCACAGAGCTCCAATCCTCCCTCCCCCTGCAACCAATACTCCATTAATAAGATGGTACATTAAGTGGGCTTAATGACAAATGGATTGGTATCAATTTCAGCTCCAACAGTGGACGGATATGGACAGACTCGTCTCTAAAATGGCAAAGACAGGTCTAAATTTAGTTTGGTTCATACCATTAAATGGTATATGTGCATGGCATATCTCCAGTGAGGCAGATGTCCACCTAGCATGAAAACAAGACCTGTGTAAAGGTAAGTGGGTGCTCCGGTGACAGACAGACTGTCTACAGACAGGGGTACTTAATGAATCACCTACAGTGAAGGACGTCAACAGCCCAAAATACAGGCCGTGATATGATAATGACTCAGCTTAAGCTGGTGGAAATCTTTGTGGAAGGTTTTTTAAGACTAGATTTTTATTGGAATTTGAGAATGAGCTAGAAATAGTTTAAAATAGTTCCAATTAATCCATCCAAAAATTACAGTCTGCAGATAAATGTTCTGTTTTGAAGTTTATTTCTAAATTTCGGTATCTAAAGCAGTTGTTCCCAAAGTGGGTGCGGTATAGACTAGCAAGGGGTGCTGCAAGATTTATTCTTTCATTTATTTGATCCCTCCTAAATAATGTTGAATCACCTCAACACTAGGCTAAGTTTACATTAATTGCTACGGATATACATTTTCAAAAATGTCAAACTGGAATACATTTAAATATGAATTTGTGTACCTTAAAGGAACAGTGTGTAGGATCTGGCGGTATCTAGTGGTGAGGTCGCAGACTATAACTTCTCCCGTGTGCCAAGCGTGTAGGATTGCTACGGTGGCCTATACGAAAACATGAATGGCCCTCTCTAGAACCAGTTGTTGTAAGAGCAGAGTGCGTAGAGTGTGTGTGTGTGTGTATGTGGGAAGTGAGTGGTGAAGCAAGAGTGAGAGAATGGCGGCAACTGGAGCGAGTAACGTTATCGACTCCGGCGCGAGCAGGAAAAGTTAACAGTGTTTGGTTTGTCCGTTCTAGGCTACTGTAGAAACATGCCGGTGCAACATGACAGACTCCGTGGAGAGGGGACCCGCTCTCTATGTAGATATAAACGGCTCATTCTAAGGTAACAAAAACACAACTATTCTTATTTTCAGGTGATTATACACCAACGAAAACATACTTATTAATATTATATTCCATTTCTGCCAAAAGATCCCCCTAAATATTACACACTGGTCCTTCAAGTTAAGTCTTTTACCCATGAACCTTGCATTTTAGAGCCATAGAATGAAAGCCCACATATTTTCACACAGTGTGTGTTTTAATATAAAATGTAATAGTTAAATGGGCGGTGCAGTCAGAGGAGGTGTTCAAATGCACAGGAAATAGGACTAGAGTAAAGCTCACTGGTGTTTTGCGTCAAAGCTGAGAGCAGCGGAGCAGAGCACACCAGGTACCAGTGGTGGAAAGATTGGTCACAGTATTCTTATATAAGACATATTTGTGTCATTCTTAGCTTGGAGATTGTGGTGGTGGTGGTGGTGGGTGCTGTTAACTATGAAGTTTGCTGTGGTTTTGAAGACCACAATTTGAAGTAGAGATCATGGAAAAAATCCCAATCTATTCCAGCATTTTTCAGATATTGATACTTGATCATGTTGAGAAATATAAGTGATTTAAGTTTGCATTGTAGTGCCACTTATTGAGTAATTGAGTTGAATGTTTGGGTCATGTGGGGAAAAAAAAACACCCAGTTGTGTCAATGGCCAAAGGGTTGTGTGCTCTCCACACTCAGCCACAAGTATTTGTAAATGATGTAACCATAGACTTATATAGACAGATAAATGTTTATAAAAGGGCTGCCACTAACAATTATATTCAGTGTTGATTATTTTCTTGATTAATCGATTAGTTGTTTGGTCTATAAAATGTCAGAAAATGGTGAAAAATGTTAATCAATGTTTCCCAAAGCCCAAGATGACGTCCTCAAATGTCTTATTTTGTCAACATCTCAAAGATATTCAGTTTACTGTCATAGAGGAGTAAAGAAAACAAAGAAATATACACATTTAAGAAGCTGGAATCAGAGAATATTGATTATTTTAAGCGATTAGCAAAATAGTTGGTCATTAATGTAATACTTGACAACTAATCGATTAACCAGCTCTAATATATCGTAAAGAAAAAAATGATCCACATTAAGCCTTACTGTATGATTGGCATTGGCACTACTTTATCACCATTTTACAAAAGGTGTGGAACAGCGAGTCCATTTTATAGAAGGAATCTGACACAGACTCTTAAGCCGGCAATCGCTTTTTTCCATTAAAGCAAATTAGCTAATTTTATCATTGCCTCATAATAGAAATAATGAATCAAAGAGTGCTCGAGCTGCTAGCACTCCCTTCGCTCCTTAATGACTATCATTCCTGATTCATGTAAGAGCTGTAGAGATAGTTATGTGAGGGTAACACAGTGATACCTGCCAGGAATATTTATCACAGAGTGGTAACCTAAAGCAGCACTAGCTAGGACCGCCCGGTATCCCCCATCGACAGCCACACTAAATCTAACCAAATTGCCCCTAATGGACCTGGGGAGCAGAGATCACAGCGGAGATTTAGGAGGCCTTGAAGCCCGCTGGAAAATCCCTTCAACTCCAATGTGTGTGTGTGTGTGTGGTGTATTGCAGAAACACTGACATACAGTGATTTATTCCACCACGCCCTGCATTCATCAGGTTAAGGTAAATGCATGTATACATTTTGACACATTCATCCTATTTGAATGAATTGCTGAAGAGAAGAAAAGCTGACAAAAGAGAATATTTGAACACCGAATTTGCAGAGCCAGTCTGAAACTAATAGAAACCCTGCCACACCTACAAGAATAAATATAAGGAATATTTACTGCAGTTACAGCTTTTTGCACGGATTGGCAGTTCTCTATGAAGCACTAAATGTATAAATCAGCTAAACATGCACATTTACATTATTCTTATGATGTAAAAGGCTTGTTTGATTCCTTAAACATGTCAGAATAATGTCATTGACATTTAAAAGTCAGAGAAAGCGGGTGCATTTTCGTAGCAAAGGTCAAACAAAAGGGTACAGCTGCAGAACAATAGCAGTGGAAACTAGTTAATTCAGCTGATAATCAGAGGATGACTGTTAGACAGACAATTCTGGATTATATAGCATATAATAGATTATTGAGGAGTATTTGAAAATAACCAGGGTGGGGTTTCTTATAACAGTGCAAATCAGATAGTATTAGATATATAGAGACATGTCACTTCAACGTTTCGCCTGTCTGTGGATTTATCTCTTGTGTAAAAATGTAAATCTCTACAAATACTATCAATGCTACACACTGTATTTGTTTCAAATATAAGAGGTTATTCATGTCACACATTTAGTTTCATATCAATTTCCTGCACCTTATCCATTATGCATGTTTGATCAAACTCAAGACTACAGAATAAGAAAGTGCCAGAGCTAAAGAAAGGTAAGAGAAATCAGACCTGACCTTATGTTTGTGCATGGTGAACAGGCAGACACCATCCTGGCCTCTCTCCTGGCTCTCATGGCCTCTCCTCAATCTCTGTCCCGCTGTTTCCTTGTCAGATTGTCACTTGTCCAGCATGCTTTGTCATCACCGCCAAGCCTCATAAAATCCCCCTCGTCCTCCTCTCTTACATCCAAAAATCAGTGAGAGAAAAAAATAACGTCACCGGCTCAGAAACTTGAAGTTGCAAACAGAGGTGATACAGGCAACACTTGTTAAGCTAAAAATGCCTGTTTCACAAGCCGCAGGATGTCCAGACTGCCTGTCGCTATCCTGACACCAACGCATCTAAACCAGTGTTCTCCTCCGTGCCCACAATTCCTCACAGCTCTTATCAAACCGCCGTCTTTTCCTCCCTCTAAATCAAAAACACAGTGACTTTCAATTTTCTATCCAGGTGGATCGCAGCCTCGCTTCCTACCGCATCACCTCACATCTGCTTCGCTGAGCCATGGATGAGCAGTTGTACGAGGGAGGATGGGTCAGGGATGCGAGCGCTCTGATTGGCTGGCCGGCCATGGTGTGTGTGTGGGAAGGTCCCTTTGGTAGGCTCCGTGCGAGCGGCTATGCTCGATAAGGGTGGTCCTTCACCTCCTTTCCTCCTCTCCCTGCTTCACCAGCCTCCCTCCCCTGCTTCACTTTCTCTGTCTCTCCTCCTCCTCCTCCTCCTCCTCTGTCTGCGCTACAAGCTGCAGGCATGCACTCGCACTCCTCGAGCAAAGCATCGCACCGTCTTTGTGAGGAGCACAATCAGTGATGCGGTGGCTGCACGCACACATGAATATGAAGAAGGGGGAACAAATACGTCATGAATTCGTAGCATCTTGCAGACATAACTACCCCGGCAAAGCCCGTGACCCAAATTCACCAGAAAACACACACTTGCATCATTGTCAGCCTCATAATAACCATTTGTATGTACTAATGTGATCTTGTTTGCAGCTGGAGCTGGACAGGTGCACAACTACAGGCATGATTAGGGAGGATTGCCCAGAGGAATCAGACTGCACTAAAAAAATGCACTAAAGAATAAGTTTAAACAGGACAACAATGTAAGGCTAATAAAGGGAAACAAATGAAGATGATTAGATGAAGAGATTAGCACATAAATGACTACAACTAATGTAAACTGAAAAACAAAAAACATCATTGTCAGCATCATAATAACCATTTGGATGTACTGATTGTGAGTGCAGCTGGAGCTGGACAGGTGTGCAACTACAGGCATCATTAGAGAGGACTAATAGTACTAATAAATCTAGAATAAGATTAGACAGAAAACAACAATGGTGTAGTTGTACTCTAATAAAGGGAAACGAATGAAGATGATTAGATGAAGAGATTAGCACCGACTACAACTAACGTAAACTGAAAAATAAAAAACAACGAACACGTAAAGCACAATAAATACATTATTGCAGTTTTTGACTTGAATTCAGCCTAGATTAGAACCGGATAATTAAATACAGTATGTTATCTGAGCCTTGCTTAGGTGAATTATGCTCGACTGTACTGATTTGTCCTTTCCTTTTTTGAAAGTCGTCCGCAACAAGAGACTCATCTAACTCGTCTATTTGTGAGTATCATTTTCTCAATATGTCGGATCCTCGCTTTTCTGAGGCTCCCGCACAAAGTAAAGGGTGAGATCAGATTATGCTGACCTCCATCACTGGAAGCTAATGTCTCAAACCACAGACGATGATCGATAATCCGGCAACTGAGACGGCGGAAGAGCAATGCGGACATGAGAACAAAGGCGGAAAGTACAATGATGGGACTGTTTGGGAGAATCTCAGCAGCAGCAGCAGCAGCAGCAGTCTATGGTGGGTAGTCATTATGAGGACAAGATCAGCCCCTTTCACATTATTCAACTCAGCAGCCACTTATTTTATCAGCCATCGAATACATCAGAGCGTCCGTCTGCCTCGCAGACACACCGTCAACAACTGACTCCAACTGACTCCAGCTCTTCTTTTAAACATGCAAACTGCAGAGTTTCCAAGTGCACTTCCATCCTGCCCACTTTATCCAGCCGGAGGGCTTTTTGCATGCATTATTTACAGTTTGCTTTATAACAAACTAAGTATTGATCTTGAGCAGTTTGTGTGACTCATGACCACTTAGGAAATACCTGCAGTGGGGTTACAAGGGGTAAAGAAACAGATTTAACATTACCTGGCTTGTAGATCCAGGAGACACAGTATATTCATGTATTATCAATATTGTAATATGAGACTACAGTCATATGGGATGCATTGATTTTAAATGCAATTTTCATTGCCTGAAAGGCTGCACTACAGTTACAATTATTTGCCTGGCCATCATGTCAACAACTTCAACAATAATTTTACATGGGTTGTATGTAGTATGTGCTCTTTTTTTGATATGAGGAAGGAACACTGTAGGAAAATTCGAGGGCCGTCCTCAACCAAAGAATTACTTAGTCGACCAACATTCATACGATTTTGTCCACTAATTGATTAGTTGATTTAATCGACAGATCTGTGAAACTGAGTTTCTCCACAAGAGTCACACAAAAACACCACTTTAAATCTTGTGTTTACCAGAGATGTGCTCATAAGGTTCTTGGATATAAATCATTCAGCATGGAAAAAAGCATAAAAAAATGACTAATCGACTAAAGAAATCTTAGTCGACTAAGACCACAATGACCAATTAGCCAACTAATAGACTAAGAGGGGACAGCCCTAGAAAATTCAGTTGAGCTGAGCTGCCACCAGTGTGAACAGTGCAGAGACGGACTTTCACTTTTTCTTTGTAAAGGTGCAAGAGCAGCATAATCTAGAATTTAGCAATACATGTGTGCAAGGTGAGAAAATGTCTCCCTTCTGCAGCCTTCAAGTGTCAAACTCTGCACACACGCATCATTCTGCACAGTCAACGCCAAACATCCATGTGAATTCACAAAAGCAAACCGCATCTTTGAGATATTGACAGATATTTTGCTAGAGATGTAAGTGACGACAACACTCAGAAACATCACTTAGTCTTTCTAACTAAGTGACTTTCTGACATACTCAACATTATCTCACTCAACATTAGGAAATTAACTCATTGTTATATGAAAGCTTGTTTTTTTCAAACTGTACAGTCCATCATCTGCAAAGTCTAATATTTTTCTGACTACTTCAACAAAAGATTGACACAGCTGGAGTTTAAACATTGACTTCCCCTCAATTTCCATTAAAATGCACAACTACGGGCTTGAAAGGTGGTGACAACACAAACTGCGTTCAATAACCCATCCCCTGGTTGTGTGTTGGAGTACAGAGACTCCTAGTGGTTCAAACCCGGCCCGCTAGTCATCTCGCATGACTGACCACTCAGAGCATACCAAACCAGACACACACATACCAGAGTGCACACACATAAATACACCAAAATAACAATGTTCACTCAGCTCTGAAACCATGCCACACAAACACCACTTCTCCTGACTGATCACTGCACATACACCACACACACATACACTCCCGCCAAAAAGCAAAGGGCTTTCATGCATTATGGCTTCACAGCAAGCCGTGAATATCACTTCTCACAGCTACAATTTATCTTACATAATGCACAATTTGTACCACCAGAGACAACATTTGGGAAAAATGCCACTCATTTACACATGAAGCAAAAACATGCAAACCCACATGAACTAAATGTAGATAGAAGATGTAAATAAATACAACCGGAATAGTTAAAGAAGCATATAAATCTTTGACTTTGGATCAAGCCCCCAGGGAGAGCGCCGGGCTTTGAAGCAAATTTGACATAGTGGCCAAATGGTGGAATTACAACATGCCATTGGGCGCAAAAAGACTTTTTCCCATAGACTTACATTGGGAAAGAGATGTCTGTAACTCAGCGGATCATTTTGTACGAACACCTAAATAGCCCTTATTTAAATCATTAGGTCCTAAAGGCTGGGAGGCGGGGTTAAAGGAAAAGCTACTGCGCCTGCTCTATGGGCCCAATGGATGCAGAAGATCGCTGGATGATCCAGGTAATTTAACACTCGGCAGTCGAGCCATTTTGGCTTCATGGGCCAACTTTCATAGGAATGAACGGGAGCCCGCCTCCAACGCTGTATCCAGTTCTCTTTACACATCCATGCTTTAGATTAGATTACATTTATTGAAATCGAGCATCAGGAAGATGTCCTAAATGTTTTCTAAGTTATGAACTGTGGTATTAAATCGATGCATATTCAAGATCTCCTCCACCAAGTTAAGCATGGAGGACCAGCTATTCATAAAATGTTCCCACATTTCTCCCTAGACTAAAACCATCATTACCTATCACTCACCTTTTCAGCTTGTGCCTTGAACCCCTTTGCTTCAGGACTGGCACTGTCGCTTGTGGCAGCAGAGCCTTCACACCCTGAAGGATACAGTGTCTGTGCCCACAGTGTGTGTCCACAGTTCTGACCTGCCACGGGCCGGCTAGCTAAAAGACTAAAAAGCTCCACAATAGTGTCCAACTCATAAAGCCCTGTTTGTGTCTGGCGTTGTTTGTCCAATAAAAGCAAACAATGGCATTCCATGGCTTGCAACTGTATTCACTGCAGGCCTCGCCAAATGTAAAGCGCATTCAGACACCTTGGTTGGCGGACAAAGCCGCGAATCTGTGTCACATGCGGGGTGGGCGGGCCGGGGCAAATGGGGTGACACTGACAGCGAGGTCAGTCCCACACTGTATCTCTGCTCCGTGAGCCCGCCGGCACACGATGCATGCTCACATCCTCCTATAGGTAAAGGAAGAGTAGTCAGGAAGTAGACTTACCTGATTTTGTCCGCTGCACTGTCAGACCTGCAGAGGAGAAGAGAGGAGAGACAATTCAGTCCCCTGCCACCGATCTCAGTTCAGTTTGAATTCACTGTAGTTTATAAACTGCATTGCTATTTCAAATATCACTAATAATAGTAATAATATATTTTTATATTTCATTTTTAGTCCTCACTAAGACCAGGAAGTGGATCATAACAGTTCTCAGATCTGTACAATGGCTACCTGTTTGTCATATAATTTTAATATAATTTAAAATACTGCGGTTTATAAAGCGCTGAATGGTTTAGGGCCAAAATACATTTCTGATCTGCTGCTCTGTTATGAAACGTCCAGCTTCAGAGAAGCAGCATTGAGTTTTTATGCACCGCATATCTGGAACAAACTCCCAGAAAACTTGAGATCTGCTCCAACTTGGGACTATTCATTCATAGTTGGCACTGCACTGTAGTTGCACTGTAAATACTATTCTTTCTTATTCTACTTCTTCTTCTTTTAACTCATTTTATGAGTGCCTTTTTACATTCTTGCATTGCCTTGTGTTTCTTTTACATCTTGTCTTAATGCCTTTATGTATATTATGTAAAGAGCTTTGTATTACGTTGTTGTTGAAAGGTGCTGTACAAATAAACTTGCCTTGCTAATACCAGCCAAACAGGGGTGGGGGGTTGAAGTAAAGTTTCACTATGCAGTAGTTACATAAATATATACTCTACACTGCGATGGCATGTCTCAAGTGTGTCATCCTGATTCACAACTCACAATCATGTGCTGCGTCATCTTCACCGATGAGTCATATTACACTGTCTCAGCAAAGTCACACTGTGATATTACATAACCCTATCTGCAGTTATAGTGGGGGAGTTCAACTTGGCAGAAGCTTCAGATGCAAATACATCAAAATGACAGCAAACGAGCAAACTTGTCCTCACGTCATCATCCGAATTTCATCAGTCTCTCTGCCTGAACCAACGCGGATGCACTGATAATCTGGCAGAAGCAGCTACAATCACAGCTAGTGGTACATATATTAGCCGGCAGCCTGCTGTCACTTCCCCCAGAAAATGCAGCTGCACAAAGCACACTGAGCAAACTGCAGCACACAAACAGAAACAGACGCAGTAAGAGCAAAATAAGGCTGACGGACACGGAGGCGGCGAGACGGGTGAGAGTTGCGGCGAGGCAGCGGTGCAGCCTCCAGGCAGAGATGCAGCTGTTTTTACCTGCAGAGGAGACATGACATTCCGTGCCCTCTAAAGCCGGCTACAGAACGCTGCTCTCCCTGCAGCTGCTGCAGACGCCCGTCACTAGCTATCACCAGCACAGCAAAGAGAAGAGCAGCCAGAAATCCCATAGGTTTGACAGGTACTGTTCCTAATTCGAGCAAGTGGAGAGACACTGAGCGAGAGGAGAGCGCGGGAGGCAGAGCCAGAGCCAGAGAGAGAAACGAGGAGAAGAGTGCAGGACGGAGAGAAAGAGTGGAGGTGTAGTGAACGGCAGACAGAGCCGAAGGCAGCTCAGTGGGTGGATATTACGAGGCTAGACGAAGAGGATTCCTACTCAGTTTCTGTTTTTATAAGAACATTCCTACACCATTTTTTTGGGGGATAAATTATGTATTCCCACAGTGTTAACGCCCGCATGATGACAAAATCAGCAGCAGCATCTTCTCTGTGCAGCCAGTACTTATTTAAACCACACATATGTTTTGCAGATGCTAAAAATGCTACTTTTGCATCACCAAAAGCATTCAAATTAGCCAGAGTAACAGAAGAAACTTTGGTGTATTCCTGTATTTTCTTGCCTTGAGTTTTTTGTAAGAGGCTATGGTTATCTGATATGATTTTAAACTTCCATGCTAGGGCTACACACCTAAAAATTGTCAAGCTCAGCACCTTTGCCTGGTGCTGAAAACTGTTATATTTGGCTGAGATTTGATGTACAGGTTGTCCAGGATAATGCCCTAGGCAAAAGTGGGCAATAAGAACGCAGTTCTTGCTTTTGGTGTGTCATTCGTATGCCATGTAGTCTGTACTGACTGCAATGAAAACGCATGTACAGTACGTTTATTACTTAGTTTACGTACTTATTTTGAGTCTAACCATAATGTTTTTCCTAAACCTAGACCTGAACCGTAGTTTTGTTGCGTGGTGTTCAAATGACACGTAAAAAGCCTAAAATGCGTCCTCATGACACACGAAATGTCCTTTTAATATTGTGTAATTTATATGCCTTCCCGTGAGATCGGGTTGCCATTTGATACATATTTTTAGTAAAAAACTGTTTGACTGCATTTAGGTGCTGGTGTGTCAAATCTAACACCTGGGACCCTTATGTTAGCGGCTAAACAGCATTACTTCAAGAATCATTTTGCTAAAAAAACAAATCCAAAAGACAGAAACTAATCATAAACTACCAACCCTGAAAATCAGGTTGCAGGACGAGCAAGAACAAAGAAAAAAGAACTTTTCACTACTCTACTCTTCCTACTCTGTTTCATAACTCTATTTCAGGCCAAAGAGACCATATAAAAAGTTCAGCAATGCAGATGGTTCTACTTTACTGACACATCGTCTTCCTAATCTCCTGGTAGGCAAGAAATCGCTCACTGAGTTTTCTCCTGGCTGCAGGGCTTTACTTGAGGGATAAAGTATGAAACTGCATATCACATCCCAGGCCACCAGGGAGTCACCCACCCACACATACACACACACACACACACACACACACTCACACACACAGGCTTCTAACAGACAGGTACACACACCAGGTTCAATAACTGATTTAATGTCCGGGCCTGTCACCGGTGCTCCTGTGACAAGCGCAGCATATTCCACGATGATAAAGAGCTAATGATACTGCCTGTCTCCCAACTCAAACTGAGCTATGGGGAAGTAGAGACACCAATTACTGTAGGCGCAGTTACACATGGCCACTATTACATGACTCTTTAATAGGAAGATACCCGGAAAAAGGATTGTTGATTCACCCCTCTATATGCTCTTTTGGAGTCCTCATTAAAGTCACCGACATTTACTCCATTTGCACAGGTGAGTCTCTTCCAAGAATCATGTCTGTTAAAGGCTTGAATTTGTATTTTGAAGAAAAAAGCCACAATGAAAAAAAGTCAGAAACAGGTTATGTATGAGTGCTTTTGGGCACCAGTATGAAGGAAGTGCCCCCTAGTGGAGAATGCATGCAAGAAGTAGACTGATGTGGCCAGGAATTAGAGAATACATTGACATTTTGAGTTGATTGCTCATCCCAGCAGAATGAATCTACACATGACCTGGTAAACAAGATAGACACAAAACACTGTACTGTATGTGCTCTGACTTGTCCTGGAAACCACTGTAATATAGCTATAGAACATAGAACATATGCTTTATGTACTGTATATCCAGCATTCAGTTTACTGAGTGACCACGATACAATGTTTCCTGGATTTAATCCTCTGATTTTGATTTAGTGAAATAGTGAAAATCTCTTCTAAGAATGAGGCAACACACACACACACACACACACATATCGCTCACCTCTCCTCTCGGATCAATGGAGTCAAGAAGCGAGTGCTGTCATCTTCATGGCTGCTCTGCTGGCTGCTTTGCTGACTGCTCTGCTGGCTGCTGCACGGCACAGGAGAGAGAAGTGAGGCTGTCAATAATTACAGTGTAATCTCATGAATCAGGGGTTTTCCTAAATTATGAGTTACTATGTAAACAGCCATGGTATATATTTACCCTGCAAACAAGAAATACATGGTGAGAAACGTGAACAAAAACAAAGCATGGCATGAATAGACCCTATTGTGTAAACTTGACAGATCATTTTTTACATTACATTTATTGTCAGCTGTTTTGCACAACATTATCTCGGCCCCTGCAGGGTAATAATATCAGTTTCTGTCATAAATCTCTCGCTACTGGGCCGAACATTGGCTGTCCAAGATCTTGCAAATTAAGCGTCAAATATATACGGCAACTGTCAAGTATACTGTTAATGGCAACTAGGTCTGTTTGGATAAGAGTGCTCTCCTGTTCATGCACATATCCAGTGATAACACTAGAGGGGGCTATATGATATAGGCTATGAAAAAGATAAGGATTCAGATAATAAGCAAGAGGGTTACAGATGTGTGAATGATTATATTTATAGAGAGAATCATTAACACATTTAAAAAACACATTGGAGATCTGTGACTGTCATTGCCCTCCAAAAAGTATGCAGAAGATCAACTTAAGATATTTGTTATCTAGTTACTTTCCCATTTTTATTGTCAAAAGGTCAAAATGCAAAAGTGCACATATGAATGATATCACATAGGCTTGGCTGTCGCTTTTTATTTAAATGGATGATTTCCCTATTTTGAGATTCTTCTGTCATTCCGTCCACACTTTGACATTTAAAAATAAAGTCGGTCTGTTGGGAAAGGTCTTCATTAATTCACACTAAATTCTGCAGGGTGCCCTAATCCAATTCCAACAGTAGCAACGCTTTCCACATAACGGGAGGGGAACCTGGAATGTAAATGAGAAGTGAGGAGTGAAATATAGCTGCATTCATGTTGAAAAGATGTATGTATTCATGAAAAAAATCTAAAAAGGACTTTAAAAGGTCAGAATTCAAATGCAGCATACACAGTACCATTGGTGCATTTGAGCAGGTGTGATGGATACATATGAAACAGAGTTAAAGAGGACCTATTATGCTTTTATGCTTTTCCCCTTTCCTTTAGTGTGTTATATAGTTTTTTTTGTGCATGTAAAAGGTCTGCAAAGTTACAAAGCCCAGAGTCCAGATCAAAGGGAGATACTCTCCCTCACAGAAACACTGCTCCTGAACTGCCTGAAACACCTTGATTGAAGTCCTGCCTGTTCTTCTGTAACATGGTGATGTTACCACGTAATACATTTGCATAATACCTGCCTAGCAGCTAGTTTGGCACGCCCTCAAACAAAGCTAGTTAGAGCAGAGCTGGAGCGGAGTCCGAAGAGTTTGGTTTGATTGACCAATCACAGCAGTGCTGACCAGACAGAGCGTTTCAGACACAGGGTGAAAAGAGGTGCTGCAGCACAGCCGGTATGAGAAAAATAAAGTGTTTTTTAAACATTAAAACATGTAAACATGTTTTAGTAGAAAACCCCAAATACATGTATGCACCTGAAAATAGGTCACCTTTAAGATCAGTGGATTCATTCAGAAATTGCCAACTTTAAAGGGGACATATGCTCATTTTCAGGTTCATAGTTGTATTTTGGGATTCTACTAGAACATGTTTCCATGCTTTAATGTTCAAAAAACAAAAAGCGTGGTTGTGGGTGATATATTCTAATGAGCCTGGATGTGATGTAGGAAGTGGAACCAAATCAAAAAAGCCCACAAATAAACCGACTGGTTGTCTTGTTTCACAGTTGTGGGTTGGTAGGCACTCTAGATACCCAAATGTATGTGCACAAGCACTGAAAAAGGGGTTTTTTCATGATATGTCCCCCTTTAAACCGCCGCATATCAGCCTACATTGTGGAATATCACTTGAGCTCCACTCCCTCGTATAGCTCGTGCCTCCTCTGCAGCAGGTGCAGTGAGTCTGCAAGCTGTTCTCTCAGAGGGACGACATATGTGCTATAAAAGCAGATGTGTTTGTCCGGGTTTATGCAAGTGTTTATACCGCTATCCTTTTCCCCTTTAGTGCATGCTCTTTTGAAATCCCGAGGACAGAAAATTGACATGGCATGGGCCCCGACTGAATTATTCATTACTCCTACACAATACATGGATGGAACATGCGCTTTGAACATGACAGCAAGGAGGCGTAACAAAATACGGTCAATTTTAAAAGGACTACCATCTACAGTACACATTAAAACAGTGTAATGATGCATTACTTTGGATCTTTTTTCCAATATAGAGTGCATAACACAGCTGTTCTGTGCTCACAGACTCAAACCCACTTGTTTTAGATGATCCAAATCTGAATTATATTTGCATATTTTAAGCATCTTCTCATTATCTTAGCCACATGGTCTTTAAACATTTGATTGTTATTGGTGTAATATTGTAAGTTGGAAGAATGTATAGTGTTTACTGTAGTTTAAAATGCAATCAGAGGCAGTAACAGAGTTATCTTACTTGATGTTAATGCTAAATTTGAAGGTGATGGATGGTACCTCGTCACTCGCTCTGATCTATGACAGTAGTGAGAGAATTAGCATTACACACAGATGCTTTTCTCATTCACTACCAACATAAAAGTTAAATTGTTGATAAATTATGAACCAACGAGGTATTTAAATACATTTTCATCATCTTACTACTGCTGGCGGACTTATTAACATTTCTTCAGTTAACGGTTCAACAGTAATTCATGCGATTCCTTGTTTTCCTAAGTCGCTTTGTGTTAGGTTGGTTGTCTGAAATATTTAAATGCTTGGATGAGGTGGAAGCAGTGAAGCCTGGTGAAAGAGACTGCATCACCTCCTCAAAATAGCCCTGCTGTTATCAGCCTGCAGAACAGCAGATTCCACTGTGTCTGCAAACTTCCACCAGTCCTAGACTCACAGTCTTACACACACATGCACATGGACACACACACACACACACACACACACACACACACACACACACACACACACACACACACACACACACACACACACACACACACACACACACACACACATTTTGTCATCACAGAAAGGAAGACAGAAACAAAGCTAGACTGACAAGATTAAGATGTTAGAGTGACACATCTGGTTACGACTATGAACACTTGACAAAGAAGGATTTACTGACCAGACACCAGGCTCCACTTTGAGGTCAGAGCAGAGACAGTGGAATATCCTGAGGAAAGCTGAAGCTGAACTTTGAATCATTACTGTCTATCTAAAAGACAACACAGCAGCGTGAACACTTGTAGTATTTCACCTCTTTGATCAGCAGAACACCGCGTTGACATTGTTCACACTTCATCAGACTGATAAACAGACCACAAGTAGCTCACTGACTATAAATGATCTACCATGTTTGTATATTAACTCGGAAATTACAGTAGGTCAACCCATGAGGTGGCATGTGTGAATACACTGCCACCGTAGTGCAGAGTCAAAGTGCTGGGCAGCCATGAGTGTCATCCTTGCTGGAGGAAAGGATCCAGTGTCCAGTTAAAGGTATAATATGTAACCGTTGACGGTTGCTGTTTGTGAACACACAGCATTCAGAGTTGGCCACTCTTCCTCGAGAGAAGGAGAGGGAGAGGGAGAGAGAGGGAGAGGGAGAGAGAGAGAGAGGGAGAGAGAGAGAGAAAGAGAGAGAGAGAGAGAGAGAGAGAGAGAGGAGAGCAGCGATGGTGGAGCGAGCTATAGAGTGACTGAAGAGAGAGAGCAGATATGTTTTTACAACGATATGTATCACTTTCCGTAGTTCCGATACGACTCAAGGGCAATATTTGGATCATCTAGAGTGATGCGATATGATACGATTCAATGACTTCAAATCGATACAGTAACTTTTTTGCCAAAAATTCAATCAGTGAGACTGTGAAATAAATAGCTGGATACTGGACAAAGTTTTTCTTGTAAGGGAATCAGGGATAAATTAATTACAGATATAAACAAGTAAACACTCCCATCATAATCGCAACAATTATTTGTAATCAACAATTGTAATTAAGCATATGCTTACTACCATTTGTACTCTTATGTACTCCATCGGAACTATTAGTATTCTAAAACGTTTTAACTTAAATACTTCAGACCTGTTTCATAGTGATGAATAGAAACACATTTCAATTTGAATCATGTTAATACCAATGTCCTAATGAATCAAGACATTTAAAATGATCAATTTAATGCTGACTTTCAGTAGGTGCTTCAACTTTAAAACATTGAACATATTGCTCCTTATTCAAATTATTGGCAGAAAGCGCTAAACAAATCATAACAGAAGTCATAACAATCATAACAGTGTTACAAAACACATCATAGTAATTAAGCCTGTTACTTCAGAAAACTTTGATTGGAATATCTGCATTAGAGTGAGTGAAGTGACTGATTCATGACAGACTGACGCAATGTGTCACAATCACATCAGAGTTTCTATTGGCCCAAAGCTAACGTGGGTGGGAGTAATGGACACAAAATGCTTGTTTTATTGGTGCAAATGGTCAACATCTGTAGATATTTTTTTTACAAATTATTTCGTGGAACCCCTGACAGAGTGCCACAGACCCCTGTGGGTCCCTGGACCCCACTTTGAGAATCACTGGTTTAGACCTCTCAGGTCATCTGGGACAGGTTTGCTTACCGTCCTCTTAGAGTCCTCATATATCTGCAACTCTCAGGTCTTTTAAATTTAAAACTTTTCTGATGCCACTGCCTTTTATCAAATCAAAGTTGGGTCTGCTAATGTAGCTGTAGCTGCACTATAGTTTTTATTCCCTTGTTTATTTTGTTTCATACCATTTTAGCTTATTTAGCAGTTAGTATTAAGGCGAGCACTTTGAATTGCTGTTGAGGTGCTCCATAAATAAACTTGACCTGCCATGCGTTGCTGCAGGTGCAGCTCATGTTAGAACAACGGGAGTTATTTATTTTTTTCTCTTGCTCCCCTATCCTCCACACATAGAAGGAAAAATATCTGTATGTGTATGTATACATATATGTGTGTCTATGTACAGTATATGTGTATTTAAGGGTAGCTATATGTCTTCACAATTAAAACAAAAAACAACAACAACTGGAGCTGAATGTCATGTTCAGCATCATCAGCGAGCACCCCGCTCCATATTCTGCATAACAACAGAGCCAATGTGCATTCATGAAGTGCCTCAGCCAAATAAGGTGGCCAGAAGCTGCTATATTTATTTCCACAATAGCGCTATTTTCGGAACAGTACTCCATTAAATATGAGGTTGTCAAAACAAAAAAACTGCCCACAAGGCAACAATAATAAATGAATGTGGACAACAGTGCTGACTATCTATGAGAACATGGTGTACAGCAGCACACTGTGTCCTCACAACTTAACATGACAAAACCTTTATACATAATGAAGTGAAGATAAACATTAAGATCGGGATTATTCATGTCACTCCCACACTGCTTTAAGCCTGTAGTTTTTTTCATACATGCAGCTCGTAACAAGCAGCAGATTGAGGAGGAGTCATGTCGTCTTAACGCCGCCACAGTGTGGTGTTAAGCTGAGGAGCGCTCTTTACAACAGTCCACATTACACCCCGAGGGGGAGCCGGGCTGTACTCAGGATGCGCTGGATAATGACAGTATTTCACACTCAGTGATGCTGTCGGGGGTTATGCCCTCACGCGCCTCTGGAGGGATGAAGTCTTCCAGTCAGATAAAGATAACACATTGATGGAGTGAGTAATGAAGTGGTTCCTGTCCGCCATCTGTTACCAGTGATAACTATGAGGACACAGCAAAGACAGCAAACACAAGGAGAAATAACTACCAGACATTCAATTTATAATCTTAAATAACTGACGTTATAGATTATGAAAAGATGACATTATGTGCCAAGAATGATAAAATCAATTATCCTGTGACTAGTTTGATGAAGCAAGCAGAAGGCTGGCGCATTAATTCTGCAAATGGAAGACAAATTGTTCAGGTTGACTCTATTTTAACATCACTGCAACACAATGACAACTCTCACTACTCCAAACTCTCAGGTAAAATAACAATCATGACACGCAAACATACAAACAAATGCTCTAAGGTAACAGTTTTATCTAATACCAGAAGTGAGTTCTTTTGGCTTACTCGTCAGATTATCTTTGTAGAGTTCTCCATATATGTTCTTAACATTTGTAGGGCTTGATTGAAACCTCAAGTTTATGGCATAGTATATCCATTTCTGTCTCACATTGTGTCCTTCCCTGAAGTTAATTTCACTCAACTAAAAATATTGCATGATTATTAATGGCCTGATTTTCATATGCCAAGGAAGAACCCATTAAATGTTGGAGCGGATCCGAATCATGGGGCGAATACAAAAATCATTTTTCACTTTCATTAAAGTTGAGATGAAATGAAAAATGCCAGTTTTTAGCCCTTTAGATCACATCAACGGTCTAATGGCATGTTTCCACAAAGACGTCCAGTTCAGTTCAGATTTTTACACATTAGAACCGTCACAGCAGTTTCAATGCGCCAATACGGCGATCAGCTGAGAATCCAACCTAAACTGAGGGGGTACTATCTGCAGTGGAAACAAAGCTAGAGAAGGACCTGGTACCAAAAGTGGGTCGAGTCGAGCAGAGCCATACTATACAGTGGAAACACTGCTATATATATTGTGCAGTAATGTAACAATATATGCTATTTTTTTTTTAACCAAAAAAAAAAAATTTCTTTTTTTAACAAAAAAAAATTCTTTTTTTAACAAAAAAAAATTCTTTTTTTAACAAAAAAAAAAATTCTTTTTTTAACAAAAAAAATTCTTTTTTTAACAAAAACATTTTTTTTTCTTTTAACAAAAAATAATTTCTTTTTTTTAACAAAAAAATAATATTTTTTAACAAAAAAAATTTCTTTTTTTAACAAAAATAAATCTTTTTAACAAAAAAAAATTTCTTTTTTAACAAAATTTTTTTTTCTTTTAACAAAAAATAATTAATTTTTTTAACAAAAAAATAATATTTTTTAACAAAAAAAAATTCTTTTTTCAACAAAATTTTTTTCTTTTTTTAACAAAAAAAATAATTTCTTTTTTTAACAAAAAAAAAATAATTTCTTTGTATTTTTATATAAAAATCCAATCATCTTTTCTTCCTGTAAAACAAAATATTACGTGTGCTTACATAATATTGTACCAACCAATAATATGTATACATGCATCCATCAATCAATCTGCAACTTTTAGCGGCAAGGGCAGTCCTCAGTGGCTCCGTATTCCAAGTCCGCTCACTTTTTAGAGGTCCAATCAAATGCTAAGGATTTGATTTAAAATCAAATATTCCATTTCACTGGGGAACACTCACAGTAAAGAAGCTAAAAATGCTCTACCTTCCGTTTCACCGGGACCTTATGATTGTGAGACTGGGCCTGGCCTTGATGGAGATCTGCGCTCTTCGAGTGCCCTTCTAGTTTAACATGTTTTAATGAGGAAAGTCACTTTAATTAAATTGAAATAGTTAAACTACTTTGAAGGGGTCGATTTACTTTCTTGACCCTATGACCTTTCCTCTAGTGCCACCATCACATACTCTATCTCAGGTGTCAGTATGTCTCACAACCATGCATCTATCTATTGATTTTGTAAACCCCTCGACCTTTCCTCTAGTAATGCTGTCAGGCAGGCCGACCTTTACGTTTCAGATCACCATATAGTATCTCCTGAGCCCTTTGCTTTAAACACACAATATCTAGTGTGTATATTTATGCTCCCAAGAGGAAGCAACCTGTTAACCTCAGTGATTTCTGGGCAGAGGTCGGCATTGTGCTGAGTCCATTCTTGGAGTGTAACAATCTTTGCCATTAATTATCATTCTTGCAGCTCAAATGTGTGGACTATACATTTCTTGTAAGTGTAACCTAAACTTAAGTTGAGCCCTCTAACCTTCACAATGCTCACATGCGTTGATCTCACATTCCCTGATCTATGTGTAAACAAAAGAGCAGAGCCTAACATCAATTAAAACACGAGAATGAAGCCCGCTTTCTTTTATAAACTGATGAGCCGGTCTTTTAAGGTCAGGACAAGATCTACATTTCGCTTTCTTAAAACTGGTGTCATGTCATTTGGGATTTTCTGCAAAGAGGCTGTTTTCCTGTACTTTAACCTGGTCACACTACACTTACTACAAAACAGCAGAGTCATCAAACGAACACGTTACAACACCACAGACCGGACAGAAGATGCAGGGGAACGCGTGCTACTAAAAGATCACTGCTGAAGTGTTACAACAGTTTTACAAAGAGATAAGGCTCAGGGTAACTTGAATCCATCTATATGTATATACAAGCTCACACAAGGGATGACATTTGCAGTGGTACTTTGATATCTTTTTTAAAGTTTTAAAATGTTCCGCTTCAGACTGAACGCGATAATCTTTAGAAAAGCAACTGAAACATCAACACTGTAACTCCCTCTTGTATAAAACTGTGGTTGGTCATTAAACTGCAATCTGTTGATCAAGCACCAATCTCTGAAAGTTGAAAACAAACCTCAAGCTACACAGTTTAAAGGTTAAATCTTCTAAAATACCCGAGTTGACACGCCAACAACTTAACTCTCTTTCAGTTAGTGATACAACACATTAGTGCAGGCAGCAGGGAGCCTTGAAGCAGCATGGACGTATTAGGGAGGATGTGGGGAGAAGAGGGGAACGAGGAGAGATGAGTAGGGAGGGCCCATACCAACCTGCTCTCACTGGCTTGCTCCTTCTTCTGTCGAACCTTCAGCCACTTCCGCAACAGGAAACGCTTGCGTCGCGGCGAGGCACTGGGCGTGGAGCAGCTCGACCAGGAAGAGTGGGCGTCTTCGTCGCTGGACGGCGTGATCTCAATGGAAGGCAGCTGGAGGTACTCCTTGGAGCCGGAGCGCGATCGGGCCGTGAGGTGCCCGACGGTCAGCCGTCCCCTATCCATCTCTCTCTCGCTGGGCACGTTCCTCATGCGCCGCATCTTGAAGCGCTTGCGTCGGAGCGTCGGGGTCGAAGAGCTGGATCGCATGGAGCCGTCTGACACTGCGTTGCGTCCTCCGTCCGAGTACGCCGGAGCATCGTTTGGGACGCTCACCTGGACCGAAGGAGGTCTAAGAGTGTCACTCATGGTCCTGACTAGCTTTTTTAAAGTGCAAATACAACACTTAAAGCACTTTTTTTTTGAGATCCCTGGTTACAAGTGCAGTTCTGCAGCTTGCAGGACTATAAGCTACAGAAAAGTTGAGGTGTAGTGCTGAACAGATGAGGCACAATTTAGATCCTTGACAGTCTTTGGTGGACCTCAAACAGCCCTCTCATTGATTGATTATTTTAAAGCCCTCTCCACACGTCAGCCAATGGAATGAAAGACTGGCTGATGAGTCCTGATAGCAGATATCACGGGGCCTGACCAAGTCCGTCTGCTGCTCCTCAGCTGCTGGTTGATATGCATCAACTCAGTGGCTGCCTGACAGACTGAAGAGCAGTCTTGTGGCAGTAAAGTCAGTCTCTCAGGCTGGGGAGGAGAGGGCTGGATTAGATAACAAAGGGGGCTTCTGTTCTGAGAGCAGCAGATGAAACATGTATAAGGTCTGTCAGGGAGTGTAACACAAGTCCTTTTGCTGGTCCTCCCCAGGGACTGGCAGGCCAAGTTACACACACATCTCATTGGCTATGCTACTGTCCTAAGCTGCCAAAACGGTTACCTCAGCTGCTAATTGCTAATGCTAAAGAGTAAGGCACCAACTGTTAGCCCTTGAATGCTGGTGCTGATGTTGTGTAAAGGCTGGGAGGTTGTTTGTTGTCACTTTGTGCTCATTTTAAAGCTGGAAGACACTGTCGGCCCGGGCTGTGCCCATGCTGGAGGGTGAGGTCCGTCTTGTGTCCAAGTGTGTCGCCGTCTCCACGCAGTTAATGCCTACAGGTTAGAGGGAGGTGATAGGACTGCAAGGTACAAGGCAAGGCTGAGGGTGATGATGAATAAGTTAAGCAGCCACAAACACACACAAATACACACACACACACACACACACACACACACACACACACACACACACACACACACACACACAGAATATCAAAAAGGCAGGCATAGTGTAGAGGAACACACACAGGCAGATACCATGATAACCAATCACAGGAAACAGACAGCACTTCTGACGGGATGCACAAACAGACTCACACATGACCAAATTCAGGTCTACTAAACATATAGTGCCAAATCACCACCATGCACCAGCCCAAGTTTCTCAATCCCTAACACCTTTCTTCCCTAAAAATTACATTAAGTGTATCACAGACCTTTAAACATTCTGTCAATTTCCACAATCAAAACCAGAGATAACAGATAACCTCTATCTATCACAGCCACTGGACACAATAGAGATCTAAATGGTAGCAAACTGCTTTATAGGTTAAAGGGCATCCACAAACGTGATAAGAGCACACCACAGTGAGGGCAACAGAAAACAAAAGAACCCCTCTCACCAGATGTTTGACCTTGACTGAGGAGCACAATGTACCGGCTGCCTGTTTAATAAGAAACACTTGAGTTTCCCTGAATGTGGGCCAAGTTGAAACCTGTCAGTTTTGCAGAAGCAACTTTCAAGCAAACCGAAGAAAAACTAAAATAAATCGGGGAAAACCATCACAAAGGAAGCTGTCAGAGTTGAGTGGGAGCCTTGTGGGAGATCCGGATCAAAAATACAGCAGACAAAAGTCAATAGTAAACACCACCATCTGTGTTCTCCTCCTACGTAGCCTACGCTATTAGAATCACTAGAATAATTGCTCTGCACATATGGTTTCTCAGCTGGGCATCTATGAGGTGAGAAACAAATAGCAGGGGGAACTGTTATGTGCCTACTGAAATAGAAGAGAGCTCACACTGTTTGAACAGAAATACTATATAACTGAACAGTACCACTTAATACTACTACCACTAATAATATATATTTTTTTATCTATTTCCCAGTTAAATTAATCAATTAAAGCTAGTGAATAAAATGTCTATAATGTTTATTTAAGGTAAGTTTAAAACTAAGAGGTTACTCAGGATGTTCCAGTGTCAAAGAGCCCTTACAGAAGAGGCAATGTCTTTGCTGTAGAACCCGGTATAGATCAGTCAAAGACTGGGTCGGGACCCACAGGTGGGTCGCAGAAGATTTTATTAGGGTCATCAAATAAATTTGCTATATTTCTTCCAGTCTTTTATTTAACATTTATATCTGCAGTACACCGTTAAGCCACATGAGGGGGCCTGAATGTTCGTATTGATCTGATAATTGTAGCCTACTTATAACACTGAAACTAATATGAAAAGCTAGTGTATATTCTGTTTGTTTTACAGATGAGAGGAAAAAAAACAGCCTGTTTACGCCACATAAATGCATTTATTTGGTCTCAACGTTCATTTATGCAGAAATTCGTTCTTCTCACGGTTTATAGATAAAGCCTATTGTGAATTGGGTTGCGATGGTTTGTCATTTTTAAAAAGTGGGTTCCTTGAAAAAAGTTTGGGAAACACTGGTATACACCATTTCACAGTTGTAAACGTAACACTGCAAACGTAATAAACTGGGACACGTTTGTTGTGGTGTTCATTCGTTGTGGTGTTCATTCACATGAATGACGAATGAATGGATGTATATCAGTTGACTGGAGGTAGACATGGACCCAGTCTGTTGCCTAGCAATTTAATTCTGCTGACAGAACAGTTTATAGATTTACAAGATGAGAAATGTGGCTAGTGTTTAACTGATTTGGAATCTGAACGAGCGTTGTCTCTACTGTAAATCTACGCTTTGTTGCTGTTTTGCCTCAGAGAGAAAGTCAACCATGCAATAATCTATCCTAGAGCGAGTGGAAGCATGAAAAAGCCTTTTCTTAAATGGGACAAGTGAGAAAGGGTCTGATCTTAGAGTTGATCCAAGAGACTTAACAGAAGTGGGATTGGACGACTCCACTACAGAAGATCGGCTACTGTAAGGCCGAGACAAAAAACAAATCCAAAGTTTCTGGCAGAGGTTTTTTTTAAGGAACAGCCAAGCAGCTTAAGTGATTATAGAACTCATATCTTGCATCCCCAAACTTGGACTTTTAAAATGGATTTCGAGGACTGCTGAAATACAATAAGACAAAAATAACTTTCATCTATGTGTGTGTTCAGAAGAAAGAAACTGTGAGTGTCATATGATGTAATACAACATTTATCAAACAGTATCATTATGGTCAACAGACAGATAACTATAATTAGCATAGCAATGTAATGTTATGTCAACAAATACTGTGACCTTAGAACATAAGTGCAAAACAAGTCTAGAGAGAGCTAAGTACACAAACATGTTTCTATTTAAAAAGCTGGATAATAAGCATTCAGACCACGTAACACTGAGCCACTGCATCAGTCTGTTCATCAGCTGTGTCAAAGGCTGCATTGAGGTCAACAAGCACCAATACTGTATACTGACCTTAATGTGCAGCAATCAGTGGAGATATGGAGCATTGTAGAACAAATGACGCATGACTGCTTAGCTACTGCTAGAAATTGCAAGGAGATAACTTTTTCTACTTTCTTACTTTGAAAATAAAGGTCATTTGGAGATGGGCCTATATTTATCCCAGTAATAAGCATGTACTTGTCAGATAAATGGCTTGAACTAGAATCAGCTATGTGGGGCACATTATTCCTACCACTCAGTTCGAGGCACTATAGATAAAACTGTAAATGCAAACAATGCTATCAGTGTAATAGAGACAGACAGACAAATATTAAGGGTTCCATTTGGATTTCGCCAGCACGGATTCATTCGCAAATATTTGCCTTAAAGCAATTGGATTGTTTAAAGGTCAGCGCTGAAAAGGCAGGGAAACTGTGCAATTCAGTGGACAAATTCCCCGTTCTTGGTGACACAAAACCTTTCAAATTCTTAGGTAAGAAAGGGATTTCTTGTTTTTATTGCACTCAGTGCTGGATCAAAACATTTCTTTAACAATTTTAAATTACAAAGGGTTGGAAACTTAAAGGAACAGGTGTGTACCATTGAGGGGGATCTGTTGGCAGAAATGGAATATAATGACAATAAGTACTTTTTCTATAGTGCATAATCACCTGAAAATATGAATCGTTGTCTTTTTGTTAACTTAGAATGAGTGGTTTATATGTACATGTGGAGCGGGTCCTCTTCACGGAGCCGGCCTCCATGTTTCTACAGAAGCACAGAACGGACAAACTAAACACTGGCTCTAGATAGGGCCATTCACATCTTCACGTTTTTTGCGTCGGCCACCGTAGTTCTCCTACCCGCTTGGCGCACAGGAGAAGTTTCAGTTGGTTGCAATCTGCAACCACACTGCTAGATGCCGCCAGATCCTACACACTGCACCTTTAAGGTCTAAAACTTTAAGCAGTTAAACTACATGTTTGACCAGGTTACTACTTGACACGTCTGCATATTATGATATTCTGCAGGTCATACAGATTCAATAAAACAATTGTTAGACTCTGAGCTTCAACAATCCATGTAGTTGACAAAATGAAACCGCTATAAGAACCCAACCATACTTTTTCTAATAAAAAATACAACTGTGTCTTTCTAATGATGTCCTTGTATGTACGAAAAGATTAAGATAGAACAGATACATCATAGATAATAATGGGCTACACATTAACTCCACTCGCATTATTAAATCATGATGAACTCATTGTTTAGTATTCATTGTGATAGGTGTCAATATAATTTATGCATATTCCATTGTGGCACAATTTATGTTCCAATAAACGTGTGCAACCTAGACCTTAGCGAATGCACAAAGACACACAACAAGAACATACACACTGTGACCTGGAGGCTGAGTGTGGAGGTGGGGAAACATCATGCATTAATTAGGGCAAGACAACGTTTCCTCTTACAGTTTTCACACGTTCTAGTAGCCTCAGGTTGTACTCTGGCATCATTGGGCTGAACTCAGATGAGCAGGTGATGTCATGGCTGAGCGTGTGGGCATGAGGCTGAGGATTTGGGTAAAGAGAGTTGTTTCAAGCCACTGCCATGATTTTTATGTGTTGATATGTTTTAGGTTAGTAATGTATTAGAAAAGAGAAACATTGTGAAACACTGCTCTCTAGCTGGAGAGCGTGCTGATGCACCTGTGCAGTGTAAGTAAACTATAATAGAAAAAAGAGTGAGAGAGAGAGAGAGTGCACAGCAGGAAGGACCCTAATGGTCTAGCCATCTTGTGTCTCAGTGCCTTGTGCACTTTGCCACGTTAGCGGCGTCAACAGATGGACCCACCGCGGAGCAACTTTGCTGTTACAGCTGAGACAGAGATCACAGTTTTCCATCACCGTGATGGCTTCACAGCACACAACAACTATGTGATTGCTTGCCTTTCACGCGTCACTTCTGACCATCAAAGTTCAGCTCTCTCTATTGTTCCCTGCGTCTCTATTCTTAGCACCGTGTCCCTGTCAGCACAATGTCAAAGACCGTGGGCCGATTACAGAGGCATGCTGATGCTGATTAAACTAACACTCGTGAAAATACATGTAGCATAAAATGTTCTGATCAGTCAAATGAATTCTGTGAAAGGGGACAAAGCACAGAGCAGGTGTGGCAGTGCAAACTATGATAACGTAACAATCTTCACCAACTATGTATCCACCAGTACAGATACAGTACAAGAAAGGACTGGGTGCTGTTTCCCAATGTATCCTAATACAATGGTTCCTTTGATAACATATGCAAATGTAGTCCTCATTTTTTGGGCATTTTCCTACTAATGTCCAGCAACGTGTCTATTTTTGCTTGTTACATGCATACAGTCTTTTCAAAATAAACTTCTGTCTCCCCAGGAAACCACTTGGTTAGGGTTAGGCAACAAAACTATTTAGTTCGGCTTAGGAAAAGATCGTGGCAGTGTCCGAAATAAACTTTTTGAATCACTGGCCAAGGGGACTGGTAGATGAAAAAAACAACCGGCCAAGCATATTTTTTACCTACCAAAATAATAAATTGTGTTTTTGTGTCACACATACATTTGTTTCAGTACATTTCATTGAGATAATACGCTATTATGTTGAATACAAACTTATTGAATACAAAAAAAAATGTAAAGCAAAATAATTTAAATATATTGACGGTTTATTAATTCAAGCCGGTGACTTAATGACTTGGTCCCACTTGGCGGGTGTTAATTTCGGACCCTGGTGGTTTGTGTTAAAATAACTCCGTAAGTGGCGTTACTTCAGTACGGAAGTTACCTCACAAATAAGTCAATGTTTGGGTTAAAATAACTACAGAAGTGGTGTAACTTAAATACGGAAGTTACGTACGTTTATGTACAAATAAACCACGTTGACTTCTGTTTTCACACGGATACAAACACTGGTTTTCTGGGCCACCCGTCCACCCCGACTTCTTCCCTACGCAGCTTTTGTCGCTCTTTATACTCCCTGGTTCACAATTATGTGGATTACATAAGAATTGATTTCATGGGATATATATGAATTACAGTGCATTGCTTTTCGTAGTTATAGCTACAAACGGTGTATGATAACAACCCGTGTTTTCTAGTAAATCTCATGAAATACAACGCTAAAAAAGTCAATTATTTACCTATGATACTAAGTCGTGCTATCAAACTAAAGTGTAATAAATACAATGTGATCACTCCTTGACAGATAAACATATTTAGAAATCATATGCAGAAAGATGGTGAAAGTAACGGTAGGCTGAATTAGAGGTTAGCGTTGGCATCTCTGCAACAGTCACAATATCTATGACCAACGAGCAAAAGGTAAGAAGGGACAAAGGCAACTAGTGTCCAACTTTTTAAACTAACAAGACAAGTTTTGAAATGAGTCTTTGGTATAAATCACCAAATTAACATTCACATTAATTATGTTAATTCAACATTATTATGTGTTTTACGGTATTTATGTTGACAAATAAACAAAACATGCAAGAAAGAATGCAAGAAACTGAGTTAAATAGATGTATGCGAGAACCCTTCATCTAACAAAAGTTTTATTTTCAAAAGGAAAATAAAAAAAGAGGAGACAAATAACATGAAATAATATTTTCACATTAATTATTTGCACTCTGCCTCTGCATAATGTCTTTTTCACATGATGTTGTTGATGTGCCACGATGTGGAGTCCATACAAAACAACCTGCTCCCCATATTAAACCTGATCATTAAGCAATTACTCGTTCATGTAGGAGTTCATCCTGCAACACAACAGGGTTGCAGTACGTTATTACGGTGGTGCTAGTAGAGTGATGGGAGAATATTACACGCACTGCGATGCTATGATGAGATTATAAACCCTGGTCACGTAACAGGCTTCACACCTTTTTAACCATTTTCCTTTTCCTGTGCTACTCTATAAATCCTAAAAGCACTACAGTCACACTGGCATCCGATTGCACACTGACTCGCTGTAAAGACGAATGAAGGAATGCACTGTACTGCAAATAAACTGCAATAAAAAGTGGAGCCCGACCCAAGAAGGTTATTTTCAGTCATTTATTACTTGCATATAAGTTCCATTAACAGCTACAAAAGCTACAAAAACACGCTAAAAGATTATCCCACACGAGGTTTCTTCCCAAATTTGGGGGGTTTTCATTAGGCTTCATATACAAACTTTAACATACAGCCTCTTAAATTATGTATTCTAATGTGCCCAAAGTGCACCCTTCTTAATGAGAGCTAGCAGGCATTCCCATGTCCCGCAGTTCTCATCACAAAAAGGGCCGCCTCCTCTTCCTCTTTGGTTCACGTCTATAGAGACTTGCTGTACTGATCAAAACCCAAGCTTTCATCTCTTATTTAGACACCCTGCCTTCTAAAAATAGCCTTGTTACACTATGGAAACAGGCGCAGCTCTTTGGTGAAGTACAACACAGTATGTAGTGAAGACCCATATTAGCAGAATTGGAGTCACAACTGTGATGAAATGGAGTCGAGACAAACTGAATCAACCGATTCCAAAAAAAAATCAGACTGAATGAGTTCAGTTGGCTTCAAAATGATGGCCAAATCTGTTCTGAATAAATTTGAGATTTAAAAAAGGGCCATGCAGTTGCCAATCTTAGAACCCATCTGCAACCCACAAGCTAATTTTAAACCAATAAAAAGCTAAATCCTCGTCAGACGATAGCCGATGGGTTCCCAGATTCTATTTCGGCCAATGCGTTCTGCCTCTTCTGATCTCCACACAGACCGTTTACCTGCATTAAACCAAAGCCTGCTTGAACGTGATTGGTCAATACTACTCGGACTACAAACTGAAACCAGAATGCTTCCGATACCAAACTCTTCTTTATCCCTCCTGTTGTCTTCCCGTCCGTCGACCATGCAACTTTTGTCTTCCCGGGTCAAAATTAACCCGGTCTGGTTTGACTTTTTATAAAACATACAGTATAAACTATCACCCAATTCTGTATTACACCTTTTTGGCCAACTTCATTCCTAATTATTAAGTTTTACACTTTTTTTGGGGAAATTAAGGTTAATAAACCTAATTTCCGTGAAATTCTACCTAATTTTTTAGTAAAAAAAAAGCAGATATTGTGAATTATTTTGACTAAAGTTATTATCACAGGAACATAATGTTGATGTATTATCACATACTGGTATATGTAAACTTTTAGTCAGAATATTGTTTTGAGTAGGCAACCATCCATGTTATTTTGGGGCAATTAGATTAAAGAAATCCATATTTATGATTTAATGAAGTTCGAAAATGGGTCAAATTTCACCCGAGGACAACAGGAGGGTTAAATGAATGCAGAATCTGTTTACAGAGATTATGCATTTGCAGGAAAAATGCTTCATTTATACCTCCATGTTCTTCACAATGTTTTCATTAGGCTGCATGTCACATCCTCATTGAAACATTCCCCATACAGTAGTTCACTAATTGGTAAATTGGCATGCATACCAGACGTTATCGATTCCCAGTGGATGTTTTTCAAAGCAAAGTCAAAGTAAGATAAATAGTGCAAACTGAGGGTGAGGGAGACTCCGACAATGTCAAATGAGCCAGTAAAACAGCTTGTTATTATGAAATGAGTGACTAGAGAAGGAAAGGAATGCACGGTAATATCTTATGGTAGTCAAACTTGGGAAATAACATGGACAACATGTGTAAAAGCAGTGACTTTTGCAGAGTTTGATCAGTATCAACCCTAAACAATGCCATGATACTGCAAACAAAAAAGTCAAAGGAATCAAATTAGCTTCCATAAGTCCATAATGGTTGGATTCTGCATTCAAGGCAACAAACACTAAGCCAGTTTATGCTTCTTAACTGCATTCAACCTACATGATGGAAAGATTTGTTTGAATTAGGTATCATTGGTTCTATTAGATTTCAGTTTTATGACCGTAATTAGGAGCCATTAAGTGATGGTAGTTAATGAAGTGGTGACAAGACACTCTATTTGGACCTGTCATGCTGTCCTGCCTCACACATTTGGTGTTGCTAATATGAGTGATGCGTTTATGCAGCTGTGGGTTTCCATCTGGCTGCACTAACACTGCACTAATATTGTACAAGTGGCACAAAACTCTGCTCTCTTCTTTTTGGTTTAGAAGATGCTTTCAATTACATCCTTTTCAGACTTTAAGGTAATAGCAGCCCGTGTTGTCAGAGCTTTTAAATGGGATTAAAACTTGTAAAATAAAACAAAAATCTGCTCCGGTTTTACTTTTGGAGCTCCAGCAGATATAGCAATCTTCTCCCATCTGACGGTGTGAGACTGTGCCAAAATCGGAGATCCATGCTCACAACTTATCTTCACAGCTTAAACTTCTCATAGATGGCTAATTAACTCACAATCACGTGAACTAAACTGCACTGACAAACTATTAAGATTATTTTACAATATTAATGAATGAATGTATTCACTTCTCTTAGTCAGGTATTCCAAGTGATGGTTGAAGCCCTTTAAAAGCCTCTTTACTATAATGTGGTGTAGTGACAAATCAGTAAATATTGCCACAAGCCTTTACAGTGCCCTCTTTTTCAATAACAACACTAAGACGAACAATGAGCCGTTAAGATGAATTAGGAAAGTGTTTGTCAAATATCAATACCCAGTAAATTCATAGACCACACAGGATGCTCAACAGGAAAACAGCTGTCCACAAAACCTACATATTCTCAGGAACTGATGTACTGAAACAAAAAAAACCCACAACCTATGGCACAGTCATTTCAATACACATATTTATCGGAACTGTTTATGATAATAACGAAAGTAATTATAAGTTGCAGGCCTAGATAATAAGTTTAGAATGTACTCTGAACTCTGAGATATCTATGATCATCATAATCAACAAGTGAGAACAACATGAGTTTGAAGTGCATTTACAAAAAAACAACAACCCCCCCCCTGAAATCACACTGAAAAATCTCATCCTTTACAATAATCTATAAAACAACTTTATTTACAGATCCACTGAGGTAAAAACAACTGCAAGCAACAACGCTGTCTGTTCAGCAACTGCCATTTCCTGTGTGGTTAAGAAGCATTTTCCCAGGCCTGCCAGCCACAAACAGCTGAGAGAAGAGGGGCTGTCGGAAACTAGGAGACATGAGACTGTGAGATGCATTCAAAGTGGTCTTATTCAGAGAGACAGAGAGAGAGAGAGAGAAAGCTGGCCACAGGGACAGCCACGAACAGTTAAGAGAAGAGACAGCTCTTGTTGGGAGCATGTTGCTGTTTTGCTGCGAGTCAGCTACGTACAGGCCTTTTGACAGTAACTGCATCTCCAAAACAGCAATACATTCAAGCGTTTCTTTGATCTAGTTCATGGTAGAGAGGTGCAAGGTGGCAATGCCACAAGATCTTGCAGTCACAGTGCTGGTTAAAGAGGACCTATTTCCTCTTTCCTGTAGTGTGTTATATAGTTTGTGCATGTTAAAGGTCTGCAAAGTTAAAAAGCCAGTCCAAAGGGAGTTACTCTCCCCCACAGAAACACTGTTCCTGAACTGCCTGAAACGTCCTGCATTTTCTTCTGTAACGTTGTGATGTCACCAAGTAACACATTTGAATAATACCTGCCTTCAAACAAAGCTAGTTAGAGCGGAGCTAAAGCAGAGTCCTACAAGTTTGGTGGGCTTTTTCGAGAGCTCAAACAGAGCGTTTCAGACAGAAGGTGAAAAGAGGTGCCACAGCACAGTGGGTATGAGAAAAATAAAGTGTTTTTTGAACATTAAAGCATATAAACATGTTCAAGTATAAACCCAAAATACAAGTATGTCCTGAAAATAAGCATATTAGGTCCCCTTTAAGAAGTGGCAATAACACCTACTGTAACTGTTTCCCAACACATTGTTTTAACAGTCTATTTCTGATTACGTATTATGTGCACTATAAAGAAGAAGGTTGTTAAAAGGTGCCCATGCTTTGTGCTAAGCTATGATAAACAAATCCCAGGTACATGAGGTGAAAGGAATGATCTTCTCATTTTAGTGCGGTTCAAATGGCAATAGTGTATTTTCCAAAAATGTTGAACTGTCCCTTTAATATCGTTATCTTGACAAGTTTTTCTTTTAGCTTCAAGTGCCACATGTTCTGAAAGGAAATGTCAGAGACAAAGTAGACCGCAGACACACACTGAACTGATCAATATCCTGCTGTGACACGCAGGGATAAACTGCAGATTCAGCTTGAGCTCCCCTGAAGAGTTTCTCAACACACGCTGCGTTGCATGTGCATAACACCACAGACATGTCTTCTCAAACAGCTGGACAGCAATCACATTATAGAACCAAGAGTCTAAGTCTGGTACAGTCACCAGCACACAATGTCCATGTAGACATCTGTGAATTGATCAGGACAGGTAGATCTAATAATCAATACAAATAATTTCACGACAGTTGTGATTTTATGTTTTTTTTTAGCGTCTTATAACCAATATTGTAGTTACGTGCTACCTACACTGATTACATGTTGTCTATTAATGTAATTCAGTACTGCTGTAATATGCTCTAGGCTATTACCTTAAAAAGAAATCAAATATGCATCCAAGACCACCAGCGGCTCCAGAGGGTGTATCAGGAGATCCCCAGCAATAGACTATTTAAATGTCACTTAAAGGCCAACTTCCTTTACTCTAAAGATCATATGTAAAGAAGTCTTCTGATCACAGCATTAACAGAAACAAACACAACAAACAACAACTATTCTAGTCTAGTCTAGACTATAACTAGTCAACAACATTTAAACTTGAGTAAATAAAAGAAATTTTAAATTATAGCAAAAACACAAAATCTAAAGTCGAGCAAAAACAGGCAACATCCTTTAATGGGAGTTTACCCTGCGTTTTCACTCTGTGTTCTGTATGGTGTATGCGTGGTAACCCGACTCCTTTCGGTCTGTGGCTCATTTACAAAACTAATTCTTGGCTCAAGGATTAATGTGTCTACTTCGACCTAACCTTCACACTAACAAACTTGCACAAACTACAAACAAGGTGGTAAGGTACACAAAAGATACAGAATGGCCAAAGTCAGGAACAAAGGGAAGGTCTGTGCTTATTGAAGACTAAAATAATGTAACAAACGGATTGATTAGTTCACTCCCACAAAGCATTGTATTTGTTGCAACTTTCGACTGCACACAGAGGAGTCCAGTCTGTTGCAGCCGATGTCAAGGTTAAAACCTTTTGAACAAGTAGAACCATTGTTTGACAGGTGGGTTACTTGTATCAGTTTGTGTCCTACATTATGCAGACAAGAACTGTTTTGCTCTTTTCAGCATGATCAACACTGTGTATAAGACTTGAACTTAGTAAGTGAAATATAAGAACTTTTAAGAATGCAAATAAACTACATATGAAACAACATACAACATACACCTACCTGCAGTAGGCAGAATGTTTTTGGCATGTTTGCTGGGCAAAAAATCTATAATAACCTTTCAGCATATTGTAATTCAAGTGTTCTGAGAGAAAACTAGACTTCTGCACCTCCTCATGGCTCTGTTTTCAGGCTTTAAAAAATCTAGCAGTGACCGGAGACTTTGGTCAATCACAGGTCAGTTCAGAAAGAGAGAGTTCCTATTGGCTGTTCATTCAACGGAGGCAGCTGTCAATCACTTGCAAACTCCGATCGAACGGTCTAACTAGGCAGCGCTGATGAAGCATTAATCAATATTCTGTAACTGTAATGTCTATTTCTCGCCTCAAATGTTTTTAGAAACATCTTGTAGTGTACTGTTTAGCTGTAAAATGAGAAAGTGTGCGCTGGCTGGAGGGCGGTGCTTTGTATTTCCTCAACTGATCTCAACATGACTGCCGGATAACAAACTTTCTCATTTTACAGCTAACCAGTACACTACCAGATCTTTCTGAAAACATTTGAGGCGAGAAATAGGCATTACAGTAACAGAATATTGATTTATATTTGATCAGCGCTGCCTAGTTTGACCGTTTGGTTGGAGTTCGCGGGTGATTGACAGCTGCTCGTAGACGGCAGGCTCCAGCTCGGCTCTGATTGGTTGTTTTCCTCCGGCCTGTGAAATCTTGTAGGAGCCGTTAGGAGCACCGGAGAACACAGAGTGGCACACGATTTTTTTTCAGATTACCTGTCTCATGCACTACTGTCAGGATATACAGACCGTTTTATAAAAATAACTTTTTAAAATCAGATTTGCTTCAATTCAATGTGCATCTTTGTTCATTAGTTGTCACATGTTGCCACGGTAAATATTCACTTATTCTGCAGCCTGATGGGAGACACTAGGGTCAAACTCAGCTATTTATCTGTTTTGTCCACACTAACTGGCAACTCAATAACGTTGTTATACTGTTGGCTCACAAGCCTTGTTAGAAGTTGGAACCAGACGTCAGATATGTTCCACAGAGATAAACAAAACATTCATTTTGGGCCCGTCAATTGTTTTTAATGATTCATTCACAACCATAACCTTCTTTTTTTTAGGAAAAGCTATACTTTTATTTGGCACATTTCTAAACGCTCTGTGGATGTATTTTTTTTTTTTTTTAAAACTATTCGTCTCCATAAAAATGTTATCAATAAAAGACCTTTAAACTTAAATGGGCCAACAAGCAGACAGGAGGAGGAGATGGGGATTGAACCCCCAACCCTTCCACTGATGCTCACAGAGCTGGACAGTTACTTTCATTATCATCAGGTCAACTTTTTTTTTAGAAATCCCAAGGTCGAGGTATAAGCTGTGGGATGATCGTGCTTTTGCTGTCGCTGCTCCTAAACTATGGAACAAGTTAGATATACGCATCACTGACCTAATACTTTTTAATATCTAAGCTCAAGACCTTTTTATTTAGATTGGCTTTTAATACCTAGTAGTGCTGGGACATTTTTCCTGTGCTTTTTATGTACCTTTTTATGATTTTATGATGTGTTGTGTTTTTATTCCTGTTATTTCTTAATGTTAATGTAAAGCACTTTGAGTACCTTTTGGTTATTGTAAAGGGCTATACAAATACATGTTGATTGATTGATTGATTGATTGATTATTTATTTAGATGGAGGAACCCTGGTCCACAGAGCAGGTGCTAACACAGCATGTACATGTTGAACAATCCTCTTAGACAGATATGTTTATTGTAACACTTATTATAACAAAGTTAGGTGATGCACACACAGCAGCATCTGTCTGAGACAGGCAGCAGGAACAAGTGCATTAAAGCTCACAACGATGCAGGACAATTCCGGATTATGGGATTTGCTGTCAGGAAATCAATTATATTATGTACTCAGCACCCTGCTGTTTATTCAATGTCGACGTATAAATAGTGAATCTAAGTCGCAGTTATCAAACTGCTGGCAAAGTTGACGTCGTTTCGGGTTGACAGCGCAAAACATTTATCGACAGAGTAACTACTGTAAACCAACAAAGCAGTAAACCTGAGAAAACCCCGCCGCTAAAAGTCTGACATCAGTTTCATCAGGTGCGTTTTTACCTTCGACTCGACCTCGCCAACTTCCACCAACTTGTCCGTCCACCAGACGCGCACACCGGAGGAGAACTTCATAGACGCTCCTCATCCATGTTGACAGGTTGAAGAGATACGAACCGTCGCTGTTGCTTTGTTTGACAAACTGAAATCAGTGCATGTTTTGAGGCGGAGACCGGCAGCAGCCCCGTTACTTCACGGCTGAGAGGCTCAGAGAGAGAGCAGACCACTGAGCAGTGACCTATCAGTGTCTGACCAAACACCACAATGACCTCCCTCCTTTTAACCTCTTAGTGGCCCAAAGGCTGCCCCACATCATTCACACGATTTAGAAATGTGATTATAAAATGTAGTATCTATGGATTAAAGAGATGTCTTCTAGTTTGGCATTAGAAAAACTGACTTCCATAGTAAGAGGTAAAGTTGAGGATTTTTATATGATGTGGAAACTTTTCATACATTTTATTTATTTATTTTTAAATATTTTTTATTTTAATTTCATTTTTATTTGTGTATATTCTTTCATACATTTGATTTATTTATTTTTAAATATTTTTATTTTAATTTCATTTTTTATTTGTGTATATTCTTTCATACATTTGATTTATTTATTTTTAAATATTTTAATTTTAATTTCATTTTTTATGTGTGTATATTCTTTCATACATTGTATTTATTTATTTTTAAATATTTTTATTTTATTTTTTTACTTGTGTATATTATTTTTACTTATTTATCTATTTTTTTGTATATAATATGTTCTTTCCTGTATCTATACTGGCTTTATATTAATATTAGGTTTGTTAAGTTTCTTTGTACCGAGAATGTTGTTATTTTGTGAATGTTTGTTCTGTTGTTTCAAAATGAACAAAAAAACAATAAATATAATATTGAAAATAACCCTGTCGTATCTGTGTATGAGGGTGTATTTGGTAGCCTGTTAAATATCTTTTGAGGGGATCCTCCACAATTAGATTCATTTACCAGAAAATGAAACCACTGATAAGGAATGCATAAAAACTAGGGCTGTCAGACAATTAAAATATTTAATCACGATTAATTGCATGATTGTCCATATTTTATCGTGATTAATCACACATTATTTTTTATCTGTTCAAAATGTACCTTAAAGGGAAATTTGTCAAATATTTAATACTCTTATCAACATGGGAGTGGGCAAATATGCTGCTTTATGCAAATGTATGTGTATATTTATTATTGGAAATCAATTAACAACACAAAACAATGACAAATATTGTCCAGAAACCCTCACAGGTACTGCATTTAGCATAAAAAATATGCTCAAATCATAACATTGCAAACTCAAGCCGGGCAGGCAACAACAGCTGTCACAGTGTGTCAGTGTGCTGACTTCACTATAACTTGTCCCAAACGTCATGTGATTATCATAGAACCCATTTTCATTCACATATCTTGAGGTCAGAGGTCAAGGGACCCCTTTGAAAATGGCCATGCCAGTTTTTCCTCGCTAAAATCTCCACCATGAAGACAAATGAACACTCAAAGCAACTCTGTGAAAAGGCGATGCTGTAAAACATAAAACATGAAAACTTCCAAGAGGGGTGAATACTTTTTATAGGCACTGCATAATTGTTGCTTCAAGAAACACAATGACGATGACTACAATAGAGAGATGACAAGGAAACACATTCAAGTACTACAAGTAGTGTACGCTGTAGTGTCTGTATAGTGGCTGCAGGGCGAAAGGCACCAGCAGGGTGCACTCACTCACAGTTTTACCTGGGGACCACCAGACTTTCTAACAATCCGTCATGTGTTTTTGTTGTGACATTTTGTTTCTGCTGCCGCTGTAACGTAAAGAGACAGCGACAGCATGTCTAACAGGGTTTCTGTAATCTGCAGATCCTCTTGGGGCGCAGTGCAGCTGACCTTCACCAGCGACCCACCAATTTGAAAAGATGGCACAAAAAGGGAAGATTACAGTCTGCAGTGACTTGTTATGTCACAGATCATGAAGCCTGAACTTTTCCGCCTCTTTGGGAACAAAGGGTTAAAGGTTACAGACAAACAATGTGGGCCGTCTGTCTGCCGGTGTGTGATTAAACTGTGTTGTGTTTGTGTATTTCCACGCCTCCCTCTCCGAGTGTGACTTTTTCTCGGGGCCTTGTGCACGGAGCGTGCAAAAAGACCGTTGTCTGGCAGAAACAACTCAGTTCTTGGATTCTACGAACGGCTTGAACAATGTCCCTATTGATGACAAAGTGACTGAAAGAAAGAGAGAGAAAAAAGGCATACAGTCCAACAGATGAGACAGAGACAGATCTGCAGTTATTATTTAGTTACAATCAAAATCATTCACTGTCACAAATAGATTTCTTAGAAGTTTCATACTACAGAAATAACAAGGCTTCGGGGAAGGCTGTCTGAAGCCTCTACAGCTCAGATCTGTCTTTTGAGATACATTTTGATCTTACAGGTGGATTTGCTGAACAGAGATTCAAATCAAACCACAAGTGGCTTGGAATTCACATTACAGTCATGCAGATGTTTTCATCCAATGTTTTTTTCCCCCTCTGGCCTTAATTTAAACTCCCATATCTCATCAAAAACATGGTGTCTGATTGACTCCCATTAGTCTGCTCTCCCGAGGCTTCACAAATGGGTTGATAGTATTCTGTCTGGATCATGTTTTGTTGTTTAAATCTTCTATCCCTGTAACTTCAAAGTTCAAGTTCAAGAGCTTTATTTGTCCCAGAGGGGCAATTGGTTCTTCCGCAGTAGCAATAAAAACACAGATACACACATACTTAACCAAACATGATAACAACATAAATACACATGAAGTACTAAATTAGGGAAAAAAAAAAATGAGAAAGTCTGCTCCGGCCGGTGGGAGGTGCTTGGTTTTGGCTCGACTATTTACAACATCGCGGCCGGGTCATAAACTTTCTCATTTTAGTGCTAAAGAGTACACTAAAATATGTTTCTGTGGGGAGAATTTGGCAATAAAAAACTTGATTCATATTTGTTTAACGCTGCCTAGTTTGATGGGAGTTACGGACCCCAGCTTCAATGAGTTTTTCTGTTTGAGATTGAGAGATGAATACAAGCAAATAAATGAAAAGGTGAAAAATGACTGATAAAAGATTCATAAAACAATCAGGGATCTGTCAACATGGAACTTGGCTAGCTTCCTCAGACAAAAAAGACGCCCAGCATATCTGTATTTCTATCAAAGGTCATCTTATTATCAATTATGATGCACAAAGACTCAACTATTCAACATCTTGCAGGAGTAAGAGAAGTATAATCTGTCCATGCATCGAACAACTGTGAAGCAAACCTATCTACCCAGACTCTAACAGGGAAAACGTGCTTAATATTCATGTATAGTATATGGCATTTTATATATAATGTATGCAACACATGAATGAACCCAACTCTATTTTTATGCTTAGAGACAGATTAGCAGCATACAGATACTAAAGGTCACTGGGACAGCTAATGGATTTTCACACTATTGAGTACTGAGGGTAATGAGATTAGTTTGATATGAACACCAAAGGAATCAAATGTTGGACTTCAAACTGCTTAATCATCTACGGCAAATGAGGATTTGGTACTTTTTAGCATTTGGACCATTAATAAACTGCTAAAAAGAAAGATGTTTTGCTAGCCGTAAACACCTGTTTGTGGACTTCAGCTCAAAATGTGACTACATTAAGATCTCCCAGGTGTATGAATAACTGGTATTAACTGATGAGAGGAAAACAGTAGACCTTACAGTACATGTAGAGAAACAGAGCATTTAAGTGGGTTTTTTTTTTTACATTTGGATTTAAAACTACTTTGCCTGTATTTCTATTTCCTCTTACAGGGCTGCCCCTAAGTGGCATAGGCGGTATAGGCGAATGCAAGGGGTGCCATCCATCCATAGGGGTGTTCCAAATGAGGGAAGAATAAAAAAATCAAATGAATAACTTTTTACTAATACTATTTTAATACTATTGTTTCAAAATACTACCAAAAAGCCCACAACATAACTATGTATTCTATTAAATAGGCCCTATTTTCTGCATTGCCCCCAGCATCATGCCGGCACATTTGAGAATACACTTTTTATTTAAAATGTGCTGCATAGTAATTACTGTTGGAGCAGACTAGTGTTAGCTGACTTTGGACGATAGTAATGTTTACTAATTTAATAAATAGTTGAGTTGAGTTAATGCCAGTATATACAGTATGTGACAATTAAAATAAAGTTTAAGTTACTCCCACCTTAAATTCATTAGTGAAAATTGGAAAGACTATTCAGGTGTTTGGGGAATAATACAACATAATTTTTTTTAAAGTGTGATCTGCATCTTAATCTCAAAGACATAAAGCTATGCAGTGTCTGTGTGAGTGGATGAACACAATGATTGGTGGTGGAATTGACTGCAATGCAAGTGGCACCAGCTAAAATCTTGCCTAGGGCACCAAATTGGTCCGGCTCTGTCCTCTTATTCACTTACAAACCTTTTTCTGATTCTGATTAAAACAAACTGTTTTCCCTGCTTCTCCTAAGTCCCCTTGACGTATTCAATGTTTGTGTGCTTGATAGATAGGTACACTGTCCGTTTCTCTAAGTTAGGCACTCAGCCTGAAATAGTAACTGTTTGATAAGACTCCAATTATACAGTGACAGGGTTCTGTTACAATGAGTCAGACTCTGAGGAATAGGAAATCACTGTAGGTTGCTGTTGCTGTAATGTGCAGTCAGTGAGAGTAATTCCTGGCACACACTCTGTAACCACTCTGCCATTCATAGACACACTACATTACTGCCAATTGGGCAGCTTGTGTACTCATAAAATCACATATCACATATCCATTAGCCCACATGCACGGAGCGGCCGCACTGTCAAAATAAGAGTAACGCTTTACAATATAAGACAACGGCTGTGTCTGAAATCTCTCCTTACTTTAATAGATAGTACACTTTATTTACCCTCCTCCATTTTATTTGAGTATCTGAATTCTGAAAGTGAAATATCTCCACCATTTAGTGCCCTCAAAAGCTCCTATACCGGATTAAAACAAATACTGTGCATGGCATGTACACTACTGCAACAATCCCACAATGCAATGTGTCCCATTTTACACATTTACCCTTGTGTGACTCTACACTTGTCAGTGATGATGACGCAAAATGATGATTCATAAATCATGATTTACTGCTCACTTTAGAGCAAACTATTGACGGGCAAATTCACAAAAGGATTGTGCAAATTTTGTGGCCGCTAAACCTGCATAAAGACAAAAAGAAACCGAGTAATTCTCAAAGTGCCAGCAAAGGTGAAATGCACCCCTAACTACGCTGCCAAGCAAATAGCATCTCGGTGCTCCTGTGCTATTTACACGTATTTGAATGAGGTAATATGCATACATGTGGTGCAAAATCTGCCCCATTTATGCAAATTAGCGTGAAAAACAGTCCAATTCACAAAGATCAGCACTAACAGCCACGAGCAGTTACAGTGAAATCAATAGTGTCCTCTGAGAGTCGGTGGTAACTGAAGCGAATAAGGGGTGTCTGCTCAAGCTTATTTATTTTGGGATGCAGTGACAGTTGTGTCATGAAAAATAAATGAATAAAGCTCCCTTACATGTTATTTTTTAAAATACATGAGAAAAACAACTAGATTTAAATAATCAATGAAGTTACGCTGCTGTGCCTCGTGCATAAATGTGCACAGCGTCTCTCTTAATGGGGAGACGCACTTATCCTTTCTGCTGTGGTGGGATCGCTGCAGGTATTTAATAAATTCAAAAAATGTCTCAAAAACTCTTAAAATAAGAGAATGTAATTAATATGTTCCTCATTAAGGATGCATTATTTCACCCACTCACATATGTGTGCTCTGCGGCACAGGGGAGTATATGGGCACAATGAAGGGAGAGAAGTTAAGTAAATAATGAAAAACTAATATGCTTGTATTTTAACTTGGGTGTTTCTGTTATTTTGTCAACTGTCTGTATGTCTTCTAATGAGTATAGGTGTATTTAAGATCAGTTTGCACATGCCCCAACAATGTCCCCAGGAACAGCACCGGGCTTTGAAGCCAATTTCCCATAATGGCCAAACTGTGTAATTATAACTTCCAGGTACGTCACATGATGCCATTGGGCACCAAAAGACATTTTTCCCAAGTTGTACAATTCACTAACAGCCCAATCCAGAGTTGTTTTCGTGCTATTGTTCATGTGAGCAAGCCCGAGAGGTGGGGTTAAAGGCTCGTGCCATGGGCCCATGGATGCGGGTAATTTCATACCGAGGATGTCAAACGTTTTTGGCTTCATGCGCTACCGAGCAACTTTCAACGCTGTATCCAGTTCTCTTTATACATCCATGGAAACAATCCATCACCTGGCTGGATGGAACCTTTGAGCTGTCACCGTGAGATTAAGGTGAATGGTGTAATGTAGAAAAGGAAAAAAAGTGTCATCAGAAAAGACGGTGTTCGGAAACAGTTCAGGAGAAGGTAAGCCTGTACAAACTTTCAGTATATAAATGATGCTAGTGACGCCATTTTTACAATGCCTCTGCCTGTTTGACAAATGTTTACTGAGGCTACACGTGAGAGAGACAGCTCCTCTGGGTAAGGGCCAGGCCTGTGAACCTCTAGTGCATGCTGCCACCCAATGAGCAGCTGGAGGAAATTCAAAATGTCATTATATTTGTTGGAAACCTGAACAGGTCTCAGGGTCATAACCCAATTTCCAAGGTAGTTTTAGTGCTGTCAGGATAACCCTATTACTGACCCATCACCTGAAACAGTTTTGATGTTCAAGCTGTCTCAAATTGACAGCACTGGCAACAATAGTGAGCGATAAGGTAAACAAGCAACGCTTTCTATATATACTTCACTAAATTGCTGGATACTGCACAGCCTGCAGCCACTGCACAATTTAATACTCTTATGAGTCTGTGAGTGCTGGAGAGAAAGAATAAAAGGAGGAGGACAATGAGAGAGACAAGCAGGGGTAGATGTAGGAGAATCTGCAGGCTTTGCACCAGTCTTGGTAAAGTAATTGCAGCATGCTTCAACATCACATTCATCTTCAGCCGCCTATCTGGCAGCTCCAGAAGAATGGAGGGAGAGGAATCTGTGGCTGTTATTATCTCCTCCCCCTCGTCCCCGCACGGATTCATGAAAAGACGCTTTCACATACATTTTGTGGACAAGATATTGAGGTAATAAATATACAGAACAGGCGTGGGGTTGATACAATTTTGATTGGTTTCCAAGGTAACAACAGGAAGATGACGTTCACTGTTATATTTAACTTCACATTATAAAAGTTTGTTCACTTGGTATGTCACATGTATTGTTTATAGACTCTTCTTGTTTGCAAAGAAGTTCAAATTAATTACCATAAAAGATACTCATTGTGGGTTTTATTTTAAATACCATATCGAGGGAAAGATTTTGAGTTTTATTTCAAGAATAAAGTTGATTTCAACGTTTTCAAAGTGTCAACACAGGCATTGCTGCCCCCTCTCAAGCACATATCTATACAAATCTTCACATACACAAATACATGGCAATCAAATGTGCATACTGTAATTATGACTATATGATGTTGAAGTGAGAAAATCATAAGCAGCTACTTTTGTACTGTACGTGGGTGATAGGCTCATAAGGTTAATGCTTTTTCACCCACAGACTGTCAGAATAAAATCGCAAAGTGTCATTATCTGCAGAGCCATATATATGCCAGTCATTGAGTACTGTATGAGTGGGCTGAAAAAAAGTAAGAAATATAGTATTATTTGTAATAAAAAGAGCATTAAAGGCTATTAAACTATTTGTGTTTTTTTCTTTTTAAGTGGGGAACTCTGCTGTCTGACATGTTATCAAAAATATTTATCAAAAATAACAGCAAGATATACAGTTTGAAAAGGCTAAAGGATTCTGTACAAAGCATCTCCTCACATTGCTCAAGATAAATGTTTTTGTACATAGTCTTTTAGCTTATTAATTATTATTTATTATTATTTCCAACTCCAGAAACTTAAAAAAAAGAATTCTCATTTTGTGCCCATTGCTTCAGAGAAATGTTGATTCAACTGGTGTTGTATTAGATTACATCATACGGTACTGTTCATGTGCTTTACTTGTGGCAGAGACTTGATCGCTGATGTTGCAGTTCCAACTGGTTACCATTAGATGTTACTACAGTGACCATACTCTATGGATTTATTTTCCCCAGACTCACATCACTGTTTGTGTTTTTGGGATATACTGCTTAAAGACAGACAGAATGTGTATGAGCTGTAAGAGTGGGAGAGAAGAGAATAGAAAGACATACGAGTGGTAAAATCTAGTGTTGAAATGTCTACTCAGCAGAGACAGCAGGGGCCCTGATGATTAAATATTTACTAAGGTTTACACAATATGGCCATGTACAACACATGTTAAATTTAGGCAGTATATTATTTGGCAAACAGCCCAAATACAGTGTATTCAAATTAATCATTTGGTTGTTTAACCTGCAATAATAGCTAAATTGGCCTGTCAGGTTGTCATGGTAATTAACCATATGTGCAGCACTCTAGCTTGATATAATAACACTCATAGCAGCTGCTAAACTTGAGATTGCAATCAAAAATCTCCATAATAAGCGTAGACACCGAGACAGTGGAGTTTAATTTAGCTTCAGGCTATTAAATAAGTGACACATTGTTGTTTGCTGCATTTCAGTTGTGCATTTTATAATGAGGTATAAAGCAAGGAAGATATTTTTAAACATTTTTTGGTTAACAAGTTCATTTAAGTTGGTATTCCAGTGCTGCTCCACAGCAGGCAGTAGATAATCATTTTGACAACACTTATACCAGGAGTGTCTCTGATTTATTACAAAAAATAACACACTTGAAGTCACCTCGACATTTGGCGGCATGCGGCCAGCCATGAATTATTGATATAGTTCAAAACAAAATTGAAATTTGAGCGCTGACATTAAAATTTGTCTTCATGGGGAGCTGTTGAGCATCGACCAGTCATGTCTCTTTTTACTGCATTGTTTTTGTACGGGTTCAGTTCCTCTCGTTGTATGCTATACTTGACTCTATATTGATACTAGAAAAGTAATTAACTGGACATTTATGTGTTGTTGAAAATCCAATAAACACATTTTTGAAAAAAATAAAGATTTGTCCTCATGTTGTATTTGTAGTGGTCTCGGTTTTGAGGGATTTATCTGCATCACTGGTGATGTTTGGTTTTGGCAGAAAATAAGATAAGGGTAGAGAGTTTAACATGCTTTATAATAAGGGCAAAAATATTTATAAACTAATAGTAATATGATGCCAAATGTTTGAAAATTGAAAACTTCACTTTTATGCTGAAGTTTTAGCTAATACAAGTCCTCTCGTAAATACATGGAGAAACTATAAATACATCATATAATATATCCTACGCACTGCACCTTTAAAAGGTGCAGTGTGTAGGATCTGACAGCATAACGGTGAGGTTCAGATTGCGACCAACTGAGACTTCTCCCGTGTGCCAAGCGTGTTGGAGAACTACGGTGGCCGACGCGAAAACGTGAAAATGCGAATGGCCCTCTCTAGAGCCAGTGTTTGGTTTGTCCGCTCTGGGCTTCTGTAGAAAACATGGCCGGCTCTGTGAAGTGGACCCGCTCCATTTGTAGCTATAAACAGCTCATTCAAAGGTAACGAAAACACAACAATTCTTATTTTCAGGTGATTATACACTAATTAAAACATACTTATTAATATTTTTTTCCCATTTCAGTCAATAGATCCCCCTAATTGTTACACACTGGTCCTTTAACTTACACATGCGGATGTAAATCTGTTTTTTATTGATCTTTAAAATCAACATCTCATCAACATCATGTTTTTATGCTGCCAGAGTACATTTATAGAACAGATACACAAAAAAAACATATGCAAATTTCACTAATGAAGCTCCAATGTCAACTGAGCATCCAAACAAAGCAAGGACAAACTGTAATTCTTCACATCCTGTTGTGGTGACACAAGCGATGAGAACACGGCTGGCGCCAGAAAAACTGTTCCTCATCTCTCTCCATAGTTTTACTCTCCTACGCAGAGCAATGCAGATCATAAATCCCCGATATTATGACATTTGGACTTTATGGGCTGCCACTGTTATAGATGAACCAGCTGTGAGTCACTGTGTAACAAAGTGAATTAAACCATTTTGTTCTTTTTTTACTCCGTGACAAAGCATTGTGTCCTCGTGCTGGTTTGATGGTGAGTCTCAATCCCAGATGAAACTTCAATACACACACCACCAATACACAGAGACAGGTCTCTATAACAGGAGCAGTCAGCATATAGGGGCTTTAACTGTATGTATGTTGGTATGTTGTGTGATAGCAGTAGAAGAAACACCTCAGGGAACGCGGCTGCTTACTGATGGATGAAGCCGACAGCCAACTAACTCAATAGTCGGCTTTTGGTGGATTTCAGCACTTCTGTCTCTTTTGAAAAGCGTTTGGCAACAATCCTCGGGTCCATATCAGTGAGTGAATATGTTAAACGTTTCTCTTTGTTACAGAATGACAAACAGTGTGCAGACAGGGACAATCTGTTATCTCCACTAACACTTTGAAAATATTCTTTGATAAACTGTGATGAAGTCAGAGGAGTGAAATTCACACTGCCAGAGGCATGTGAAGCTGCTCAATATGCCACTGTGGCTGTGTGTATTTTTCACTTCATGCACAGAGATTTACAGTTACGAGAGCAGGCTGACAGAGTGAAGTGATCATCTTCAGAAGCAGTTTTCCCATAGATTGAAACCGTTATGCTCAACTTAAACTATTATAAATTGAAAGGAATCATAGAGAAACTGAAGAGAAACCTGACAGTGTGTGAGATGGGGGACTATAAAGAGTAACAGGGCAATTAAGGTCAGCTGGCAGACAGAAGCCAGGGCTATTTCTGTTATCAGAAAAGAAGATTTTTTTAATTGTTGGGGACTAGAGGCTGAGTCAGTGTCGATGTGCCCAGGGAGTGCTGCTTCAGCACAGATAATGAGCCTCCAGTTTTTCACTCCAGAGCTTTCCCTTCTTGAAATGTTTTACAGTAAATAGTATTTTTTTTTTTTAATAACATTGCCACTGTTTGCTCATTACAAAATCTGTAAATGGCTGACAACACTTTAGGGACATCTTAATGATGATCATTTACAGCCCCTTTGGCTTAGTCTACAGGGTTGATATATATTTGTAGAGGGGAATTAATCTGAAACATTTGTGAAAACAATGTTTTTAATAGTTTGTATCTCTCTAGACCAGTCATTCCCAAAGACTGGGTCAGGACCCACAGGTGGGTCGCAGGACATTTTAGTAGGGTCGCCTAATCGTTTTGAATTTCTGTATTGTTCTGATAGTTGCAGCCTACTTCAAAATATTTTTTTGATCCTGTTTGAATTGCGCCATGAATCACACATATGTTTGTCAGTTTAAAAGATCATTTTGCAAGTCAAGAAAGTTGCAGTTTGTTGTAAAACTGTTGAAAATACATCATTATAAAGACTACACACCCCAAAGTCACAGAAGTGACGTGTGACCCGCTCACTGAAGCTACGATACCTGTGTGTTTCATGGGATGTACTCACACGAGCAACGGGTCTTGCTCGTTCTTTCACTTCCCGCTTGATCCTGAGAAGTCGCTGGATAAAACACATCAGGTAAGATAATGTTTAATTTGTGCGTGGAACATTGCTAAGTTAGCTAGCTAGCTAGTGTTGGTGACGTTTATTGTGGGAGACGAGAGATGTAGTTCACTGAGCAGTTTCACACAAAACTAAATGATACTATGACAAACTGCGACTTTCTTGACTTGTAAAATTACGTTTTAAATGTACAAACATCATATGTGTGATTCATGGTGCAATTCAAACAGGTTCAAAAAGATTTTGTCTTTCGTTGTTGACTATTGTTCATATTTTTTCCGAAATAACATCCCATGGGGTCCACCGGAAGGGGAGGGACTTCACCTCTCTAGATGAAAGACTAGCGTACATTCTGTTTGTTTTACTGATGAGAGGAAAAACACGATTTATAAAGTATTTAACATGTGTATACTGCATGTTTTCAATAACAGATGCATAAAGTTGTGATTTATCAAACATATACAGTATCTCTTCAAAATGACTGGTTTACCCATTCAAGATAATATGAGGTGATGCGGAAATGGCATTAAAAATGATCAGGAATGTTCATTTACTGTGGGCACAAATTTGCTCTTCTCTTGATTTACAGATGTGGCCTATTGTGAACTAGAACACGCAAGTTTGTAATTTTTAAAAAAGTGAAAAGAAAAAGTATGGGAAACACTGCCTTATTTGATTACCTAAAATTAAAACCTAAACTGCCAGTGCCATCGACAACTCAGCACGAACTTCTCCAAATAGAAGCCATGAAAAGTAAAAGTAAATTACCAGTCTGATGGGTAATGAGGCGTATTTTTTCTTGCTTCACCTCTAATATAAAGTATTTAATTATCCATATCCTTACATAATGTTCTCGCTGAAGGTTGGACCTTTCATTGTGTTGCTACAGAGAACATTTTGCATCGTCTAATTACCTGCAGCGTAATTTCAGCAGGCTTCAGTGTTAACCAAGTTAGGGTTATTTGCTTTAAATGAGATCTTCTGCAATAACACCTGATATAAGAGAGCAATGAAGAAGAAAGTTAATAAGTTATTGTTTCTTTAGCAGAGCATGTCATCCGATTACAACGACAGGTTTGTTGTCTTTTAGCATTTAGAAAACATTTCTACATTATATCCTGAGCCTATACGGAGCTATATAATCAAATCAATGTGGTATTACCAATATCATTTTCAGAAGTGATCATTTTTTGCATTTTCTGAGGAATAAAAAGTCAAGTTGAGGCTAAGGTTTTGTCACGAGGCTGTTTATTTATAAGCGAGCTGGAACTTTGATGTTTCAGTGTAAAAAAATCTGCGATGTGATTAAGCAGCCACCGTCAGGAGTGTATAGCCATCTGGAAACCGCTACAAGTAGCTAATTAGTGCTGAAAAAACCGATACCTTTCCAGCTGTAGAATATATTCAGCGTCTCTCTGAGGACCACAGCATCAACTGCTCAATAGTAGTTAGTTAATGGAGAAAGGTTTTACTTTGCGACAGTAATGGATACCTTCAATTTTGCTCAATTTTCCCTGAATCAATATGCAGCCTTGCTGTTATACGATACAACCATAATGTGTTAAATTAAGCAACCTCTCTGACTGCACTCGCCACACATTGCCTACAATTAAATATTGATTTAAGAGACGAAAATACACAGGAAGTCAGTACTTTGCATTACCGTTCCATAACAGCACTGTACTGATGGAGTACCTTGGGATTCAGTATATAAAAACATCTGAATATGAGTCAACAGGTGTCACAGTGCCAGACTCCAGGAAACTGGGAACTCATGTAATTTCCTTCTCAAAAGACACTTAAGCAGTTCATATCTTATTCATAAACCCTTTGGTGCATCATCTGAAAGCCAGAAAGAATTCATAATATAAAATTCATTTGTCACAATTATCTTCAGTGTCCACTGAGATCAGCTGTAATCTTTTGAGTACATAATTGCAGTAATGTTGAAACTGAGTCCTGCCGGTCTAAATGCTGTTGCAATTTAGAGGAACAGGCAAAGCAAAGAAATGCGAAGACATTTTGCAACAAACATTTTTATGGAGTATATTTGCTCCTGATGAGGTAAAAACACATCCATAATGAAAACCGATGGTTCCACTGGTGGTGGTTCCAATATTCCACTGATCAACAGTTGGTGGCGGTAATGTACCAACAAATAAAGCAATTCGCCAACAAAGGCAGTGAAGAATAAGACTACTAATCAAACATGGATGTCAACAGTAGGGGATTTAAAATATTGTATAAGTTGGCTTTCACTCACAACGTTTGTTAGACCTCAAGGATACGCACAATGTATTTTGATAAGAAACATAACTTTTGTTTGTTTACAAGAAAAACTCCACAAGGCACCTTTAATCAGGGATAGCAAGTGATGTCATGGCCAAAAATGTGTTACTCTAGCTGAGATGAGACAATCCCTGTGTTGCATTTGACCTTTTGTAATCTGTTAAAGGTGCTAAATTCGATATTCAGAGCAAATCTATTGCCTCCACACGGCTCTCAACATGGTGATGGCTGAGCCCACAGCTAGCAGCTAACAGTGATAACAGAATGAACAGTTGAAACAACAGCAATGCGCTGACAGAGCTAGAAGTTTTAACGTTTTACAGAGCGGCGGCTGTGAGCGAGGCAGTGGGGGCACGCTCACATGTGCGGAAAGCATGCACAGCCGGCCCGGCTTTGTCAACAAAGCACGGAGAAGCTCTGATTACAACAGACACAGAGGGAAAGTGACTTCATTCTCTGCTCAGGTAGACATTACTCCGCTATATCTTTATATAGCAAATAGTTGTTTGCTGCTAGATCAATGCTACTGTACCATTACTTGTCATTTGCACTATACAGGTTCTTATGAAACAAAACTTCCAAAAAATCTTGAAAATTATATTTATGGTGCAATTACTCACATGCTACATCTCTAATAGGTACTTTGTGAAGAGGACACCTGCGGTCACCTTGTGGAAAAAGTCTGAATCACAGACTGTGACGATCAGTGACAGCTCGACAGATGGAGGGGAGCTGTTGTCAGTAGGCTACAACGTCCAGTTGATAAATTAATTGACAATACAAAGACATTTTTCAGCTTCACTTAGGATCAGCACCATGCTGTCCAAATAAATCTGCCATAATAGCTCTTTGTTCGCTCTCCTGTACTGTTGTTAAACAGCTAGAACAAAGAAATTAAATTGGGTTTTGACAGCGACCGTTGAACAAGAAAGACAGTTTTAAAAAAGCTGCTTGGACTGCTGTAAACGGATGTTAATTAACCTGCAAAAAAAACGATTAAAATGGGTTATTGTTTGCTCATTCGTGGCGAGCCAAAGCTGTAGTCAGCGTGGAATAACGGCAGTCACAATGGATTCCAATAGTGAAAAGCTTTCACATGAAAAAAGTATTAAAATGCAATGCAGCTTAAAATAAAACTGTGGCAAAAATACATAATAAATAAAGTTTCCATTTGTATTGCGTCAGACGGCCCTCCCGCTCTTCAAAGTATTACGACAGAAAAACATCCAGTCTGCTCCCATGTCAGTTATCATGTCATTCCTTTGATCAGTCAGACAGAAATTAATAAACGACTGAATCTGATTTTGAATCAACAGCTACATATGGCTCAGTTTCAGTCTCTGTGATAAACATGACTGTATGGAAAATCAGTTTTTAAAGTGGTCTCCATTCTTTCATATTACTAACAGAAGCCTTCTTCCTTGAATCAGATGAATGAATCGTCTCCTTTTCTTCCAAAAGTGAATGGAATTTGGAAATCCATCCACTCAATTAATCTAGCAGTTTCCACATAAAAGGAGGCTTCTCCTACTTGGGAACGTATAATAATTATAATAACGCACAAATCAGTCAGCATAATAAATGCCCCTCAGGACAGAATGAAAATGAAATGACCGCTTCACTTTGATCTCAGAGAGGAACACATATAAACTCCATTTGAACATATGGGAACTCATCCAGAGGGCATATGGAACCATATCAAACTAAAATTAATGCCAACAACTTGAGACGTTTCATATTTTGACTGTGATTGTATTTTTAGTTTGAAATAGTATTGCATGATACATTAGTGTAATACTGAAATGTGTGGTGAAGACCTTATTTGCACATTTTATTTATTGTCTGTTTTACTTTTGATTTATTCAATATTTGACGTTTCGGTGTCGCATGCATGCTGATGCCGAAAATAAAGGCTACTGTATCAGCATTACACTACTGAACTGTGACCAAATTGTTAGGTGAAAACAGTGCACTGTTACAGCCCACACTGCCCCTTACAGTATTGGTAAAAGCACAATAGTAATGTAGTGTATGAGCTTAGAGGTTACAAGTCTTTTTTTTTTCTTTTTTTTTACTGCAAATACATTAATTTGCAAAAATATTTTTTTTCATAATACAAACTAATGTGCAAAATATTGGTAGCAGTTCATTGTCTCATGATTTAAAAGTGTTTTGATATTGTGGGGCGGCTGTGGCTCAGAGGGTAGAGCAGGTCTGTCCACCAATCGGAAGGTCGGTGGATCGATCCCCGGCTGCTCCTGGTCACATGTTGATGTGTCTTTGAGCAAGACACTTAACCCCAAATTGCTCCCGAAGGCTTAGCCATCAGTGTGTGAATGAGTATTTAGATTAGATCCTGATGGGCAACGTTGGCACCTTAGCAGCCTCTGCCATCAGTGTATGAATGGGTGATGCTGACATGTAGAAAAGCGCTATATAAGTCCAAGTCCATTTACCATTTGTTGCGAGAACACAATCTCAAGAGCGCTGCTGCAGATTTTCAGTTATTGGGCACAACCACAGAGTGAGAAAACCACAACACTTATCATGACAATAGAACTGATGATGCCAACATTGTCAACAGGTCGGCTGTTAGTTGAGAGAACAGCAAGCGTGTATGACAGCTAGCCTACAAATAGTTGCTGCAAACACAACACAGCTTCAACTTGAGATCCAAAATGTGCATATTTCAGTTAACAAGTGTAGTACAAACTGAGATAGTAAGTGAAATAAATATCTCAGTACCTTGTTACATGTTTGTTTAAAAGTGCACACAAATTGAGCACTGCATAGAGTAAGAAATGCAATACATATCAAGGAGCCAGATGCTGCATGAAGGGCCTTACAGTAAGAGAACTGCTGGGTTTCATTAAAAACAATGTAAAATAAATGAGACAAATCTATTAATCCATTCTTGTTGTAGCTCAGATGAGATGTATGTAGGAGTTTTTGTCACATTCTGTAGGAGTTTTGGTCACATTCACAGCAAACAAGTGTACCAAAGAAGGAGGATTTTAATGAACAGTGTTGTTGCTCCATGTAGCCAACAGTGTGATTCTAGGGCTCATTTCATTAAATCTGTGATATGTGTGACAGCCTTGGGCCTGTGTCAGCTGTGTTGGTGTCTGAGGCCTGCTTGTAGTCTTCACTGTCTTGCAGGTAACTGGTGGGAAGGGATGTGTTCCCAGGCTTTGTAAAAGCTCCTGTAAGTCCCCTCTGACTCCGTCTGTGTGCTACATTTCTGTTTCTTTTCTGCACACCAGAGTCTTCGCACATCCTCTCTCACCTGCATACGGTCTTCACGGTCTACCACACCTAACTGCTATTTGCATTCAGGTTATTTTTGTGTCTCTCCCATTATTTCCTAAAAGCTGGGCGGGATCCATGTGAGCGGAGATCTGCATCAGCTCTCGCTTTGTGAACACGTCATGATGCAAGTCTAAGTTTGTTTGTGATGAAACAAATAGTTTGCGGTTTACATTGAATGCAATTTGGAAATGATGGTTTTATCTGACACCGTTTACTGCAATAGGTTAACAAATTAAAAAGGCCTGGGTCTTAGGCAAAGAACGAGTGATTACGTGGAACACGGAAACAAATGAGCTTTTTCAATTAAGTAATTACACCTGTGTTGACTAATAAGCTTTACCCATATACACAGCCCACTGCAACAGCTAAACTGTGGTGGGAAGCCCATAACACTAGAGTCCAAAATAGAGAAACAGCAAGAGATAACAAATAAAAGTCTGGAGGGTCATCAAAGGTCTGCCAAGACATAGAAGGTTTGGCTTCAAGCCAAATCAATCAAAAAGAAGAAGAAAGAAGGAGACATGTCGGTCAATCCGGACAAAGAAAAAAATGGTTCTAGCCAAGCTGGGAACATTTGCTGTTGGTGGTATTCCTGAGGGAATTGATATTGAAGAGGTGAGCGCACACTGACAGGAGTCCAGACAGCTGCACCTCCTGTGGTGATGGTGCATCTGATGCTCACAATAAAAAAAACAAAGCTGTTTAGATGAAAACTTTATCTCCTTCCACCTCCAACACACACACAAACAAATGTTGAGGAACAAAGCCAACCAAGTGATATGGGGATGTCAGTGACACACAAATACCAGCTTTCAAGGTTTGCCAACAAAAAAAAAGGATGTCAGACAGTGACCTCTGGGTTGTTGATGAGCCGTGTCCAACATGTCCAACAGAGAAGAGAGGGGGCGACTCTCCTGTGAGAGCTAAAGGCTAAAAATAGTAAACGCTGTTTGTTTGTTGAAAGAATATATTGCACAGGTGCAATCGAGTCTGTAAACTGCCTTTCTACGCTTCCTATACTTTTGAGTGAATTTTGCCATTGTTTTTTTCTCATATTTTAGGTTCCCTGTGATTACTGATATTGATGTTTTTAGGACACCTAATTTCACTTTTATCACTTTGTTTCATTTCCCTTTATGTTATCATAGAGTAATTCACCTTGTTGGCAGTTTATCTAAGTAAATGTTGGTGTAATCAATCGTTTAAGTATAAAGGGGAAATGATTGCACCAACAGAATTCCCAAAATAAAACAGACAAATCTCAAAATAAGAAAAATAACAAGACTAAGAGACTACAGCGACAGTAGCTCTATGAGCAGTGCTTTGAGCTAAATGCTAACATGGTGATGCTTAGCAGGTATAATGTTGACCATGTTTACCATGTTTGCATGCTGACATTTACCAATTAGCACCAAATACAAAGTCCAGTTGATGATGATGGGAAAATAATTAGTTTTGCAAATATTAGGTTAAAAACCATATTACAATTTTGATCTGATGGTGGCCCTTTTCAGAAATGAAAAGTCAGGGGATCACCAAAGCTATTACAATTCATCCTGAGTGGGACATAAAGTCCATCCAATAGATATTTCAGTCACAACCACAAATGTGAAGTTGATGGTGGCACTAGTGGGAAAGCCAGGGGATCAACAAAGTCATTAGGATCCATCCTCTGAGGACCATGAATGTCTGTACAAAGACGTTTAATCTATAAAATATCTACTGATCAACAGTTGCCGAACAATGTCTGCAGCCTCTCCATCATTTCCCTGCTCCTCTAACTCCTTGAATCACCATTTTCCCTTTTCTGGCACTGAAATTTGCCACAACAAACAGATGTTGTGTAACACTAGCTCTCCATTAGTTATGTTCATTTTACACTTTAAGGGCCGAGGAGGAGAAATCCTCCAAATCTAGCCTTCAGAATTCCGAACATCTACTCCGCCACTGACATGGTGTGTTTATGGGGCGCAATGTATCGCTCCTCAGCCCTATTGTGTGGGTTAACCCGGCATGAAAGGTCATCTGCAAAGTGGTAAAGGGTTTAATTTTGTATTACGGTAAACACACACACACAGAGGCAGTTATTTCTGAGAAATGACTCTGCCACCAGGTGCAATCTGGATGTACGCAATACTTGCAAATTACTGTTGTTAAATGGGCTCGAGGACAGCTCTCGGAGACAACCGCTCCTTGCAGTAAGCTAAATTATAAAAACGTTCTTCTCTCATACAGGCATCGTGATGACAGCTGCTAATTATAGCAGGTGCTGAGCCAACCCTCTGGTTTTGTTTCCGTCTCCTCCGCTCTCTCATGTGACGTGTAGGAAGTTAGTTTAGCTCGCTAGTTGCTCATTAATTTCCCAGAGGGAAAGTAAGCGGTTTCCTTGCATTAGCTAAATGATCATCGGATGTTATAATTTCTGTTCAACTAAATGAAAAACTCAAGCGCACAGAGCAGCAGAACTAAACTAATATGTTTTATAATATCCTGAACACTGATAACTGCACAAAATCAACTCACTGTAATATCTGGGGATGTAAACAGGAAGAACAAATACAATTTCCTGTGCATGGACCTTTGACATAAACCTTTTTCTGATTAGTCTAGGTCACGTTCAAAGTCAATTTTCATCTTGCCATCTCACTCTGTTAATGACTTTATGTCAAAATATTGTAGCTCATACATAAAAAACAAAATGTGTTTTATAGATAGAACATCCATTGGTCAAAGGTAGCAGATTTGTCATCTTCTGCATTTTTCTAGTTCATGCAAATGGGTTATAAAGCAAGGAGTGTTTTAACTCCCCAATCATAACTGATCTGAAATGTAGAAATATTATTTTCTCTTCCATTACTGTAGAGGAATCTTTTATTTCCACTCACTATCGCGAGCGTTTGAGCTGAAAGCCATAACATCCTTGAGCTTCACACCACTGCCGTAAGCAAAGTTTACACATACTCGATGCTGATGTGGTGTGATATCAATATCAATATGACCTTCATACTAATAAAAAAAACATACTCATTAAATAGTTAAGTAAACCATGTAGTGAGAACTGAATCATTCAAGTAACTCATAATATTCAAGGTTATTTATTTGTCATTTGTCAATTCCAGCAAAGCAGTAATTGGCGATGAAAATCGTTAGCCTCAGGTTCCTTCAGCAATGCTCATAAAATATGTATATATAAGAGGGGAAATCACACAAAAAATGAATGTAAACAGGATGTAGTATGTAATAATGAGAAGTACTAGAAATATATAGAGAGGTGTAGACAGGAATGCAGTATGTATAGAGAAGTAATATAAATATACTGTGTGTATATATATATATATATATATATATATATATATATATGAAAATAAGTGTCAAGTGATGAGCTCAGTTTTATGGCCTGCGGGATGAAGCTGTCCCTGAGCCTGGTTGTGCGGGACTGGATGCTGTGGTAAAAATATTCAATTGACCGTTCGCTAAATCCCTCTCCGTGAACACAGACAGCGAAGCAGTAATTGATTCATACCATACCAAATAAACATGCGAACACGCCTAACTCCAGACAAACCCTAAAACAGACACACTGAATTTTAAATTAGCATTAAAGTAATTCAGTATTGGAGATTGGGGTCGCTTTGGACACTGCTGTATCGACACCAAATAACCTTCCATTACTCACAGACTACTTGAACAGTATTGAAAATAATTGGATCCCTGAACAGATACCGGTGTCTGCTATCTATTGACCATGTTTTTGAGAGCCCAACCCAAACGTGAAAAGCGCAATTTTGTTAAAAGGTACAAGGAGGGCATTTTTACAAAATTTTGTTCTGGGCTAAAAATATACCATTTAAATTGGAAAAACATGTGTGTCTTCAATAAGGAAAAGCCTTTGTCTGGTTTTTGTCTGCTTTTTTTGTTGATTTGTAACAAGGTAAGAACTATAAACAATATGGTCCCAACCGCCCCAGAGAGAGCAGACATACTTAAGACACGTGCTAGCTATTAGCAAAAATTCAGATAGCTAACACTAGCATCGCCTGATAGGCCAGAAAATAAGCTTTCCAACAATATGTTTGTTGTACTTACACGCTGTATATTTCAAAACTGTGAATAAAATGTGAGGAACAGTCAGAAAGTCTCTACTTTGAAGTTGAAAGTGAAAAGGCGCTGTCCCTGCTGGCCCAACTGACCCCGTTCTCCCCTACATTATTAACCATTAGCCTATGTGGAGAGAGCTGGTACTGATTAAATTGTGGACTAAATAAAACTCAGTATGTCTCCCCACATCTGAAGTCAATCTGGCTTATGGTAACACCTGTTAATGCCAGTGAAACATTCCAACCATGCTAACCCTCCAAGTGTTTGATTTTTATTAGGGAGTGAGCAGGTGATTAGTCAGGGAATGCTAATAAAGAGTGTTTATTAGCACAGGGATTACAAAGGGATACAGTTTCAACACAAGCCACGCGAGTGGGGGATTTATATAATTTATACAACTTGATGCGTAGGAACCGGCTTTAGAGCTAAGCGCTTATAGTATGCAACCATAACGTCTGACCCAACTTAAGTATGACACATAAAGGAGAAAAGGTATGCTTTCCAGATGAGAGATGGCGTCAAGATAATGATAATGCAGCTGTTCACAGCAAGGTGATGAGGAGAGTGGGCCAAAAGCGATAACAATAATTTAGTGGCAAGAATAGAAAATGTGGCGGTTCAACATCAAATAACCTCTGTACCATCAAAAACATCAGAGTATAAAGAGAACCTCACAGAGTCAAACCCGGACACACAAGTTAACTACAGTATAACAGTCTAGAGCAGTGTTATGAAAAAATAATGTGCAACACATGCAGACATGACTTCAACATAGCACTTAGTGAATAAATCATTGACTTACAGGGAGTAATGGAGAGCTATACATATTTTGTATGTATTATTGCCTCGTTTAATGTTGATATTCTAATTTTGCTTTAAAAAAGGGCAAGAGGAAGATTGTATTTATAAAAAAAATATAAAATAAAATGCTAAAGAAACAAACAAATATATAAAATAAAAATAAGTAAGCCTCTGGCAGTGTCTCACTCCATGGAAATAATGTAATAACATGCTAATAGGGAAGAGAAAACCAGTGTAAACCTGATCTTTCTATACACTACACTGTAAGGGTGATCTCTCGTTGGGTTCAGCGAGGTTCTAGTTTCCAGAGACTGTAAAGTATGACGTCAAATCTCTGCTTTCCGTCTGACCTCATACACACTGTACATTCATTTTCTCAACGATTTCTCAATCGAGGCCGAGATTGGTTAAAGTACGGCACTGCAGAGACTACAAATCACCTGCTCTGACAATTTGTCTGGGAGACAGGAAGCCACAGCATCCTTAATATACAGCTAATGGTGTGAGTTTCAGTATGGGCAGCAGAGAGCAGGGGAGTGACCCTGGGAATCCAACATCAATCCTTATTGTGAGCTGGGTCAATGAACGCTAAAAATAAACACATTAAACTGACAGTGACGAAACACCACAGTTTGACCCGTGCACCTATAGACACCTCTTTACAACGAGGAAGATACACACATAAGATTAATTTAAGATTTGTGGATCCAATGTGTACATTATGATATGCTGTGCAAGATGATGGAGAGAAGATGAAAAGCTAAAACCTCAAAACCACAAGGCCATGATAAAATATTAAAATACTTGGCTGTCAAGATAGAAGCTTCTGCAAACTCTGAGTTAAACAGTTATCTTTTTAAATTGCATTAACCACAGACGGTCTTACATCTGATGTGATTGAATAGAACCTGACATCCGGGCTGCTATGTCTATGTCTGCTAAATATTTAATTAGCTCAAAGTATAGTATTTCTAGTACACATGTATGCTGAGGGTCTCAGCGCTGTATGACTCAGACGGCTCTATTATTAGCTGTATATCAGTGATGTGGAAAAACTGGATTATAACCAGACTATTTGGGTTCTTGGTCTTACTACTATTCAGCTTTTTAGTTTAGTTTTGTTGAAAGATGCACCTGCAGTTTAATTTGTCCCTGACCTTGCCAAATCAGCTGCGTTTTTATAAATGCACATATCAAAAGGATGAGTTCATTTTTTATAGCTGGTTTAATACGGTCGTATGGCATTCGAGCTGGCAGGATTCGCCTTGGCAGTGTTTGTACTTCTCATTTAGTTATGAGCCTTCAATCCCTTGAGACAAACTGGTTTGCATTTATAGATCCCATTTGGAATTTGTATTTCCACTCGATGCATTTAGCCGACACTCTACATGTTGCAGCGAGTGTGCAGGTGGGGAATCATTCATCCTGGACTCTGTGGCAGGATACAGTTGTTGATGGACACCCAGGACTTAAGTGAAGTCTCACTGTGGCAGTGTGAGAAAATCTGTTCATAGGAATTTAATAGACCACCAAAAAGGAAACTACATCAGTGCATGAAAAAACATTTGCAGCCTCAAATGTATAAAGAAAGTCTTGCATATTTGAATTGCTTCTATCAAAAGGTCAGTAACAACAGTAAAATACATTTCTTTAATCAAGTAATTCACTGTGTAGCCAAAGAAAGTAGTAGGGAGACTATAGGCTCCAACGTGGTGGCCATATTTAAATAGTAGATTTGTGCTGTTAAGAGCCTATTCACTTTATAGTGTCACATTGTTGTCTTATTTCATTTACTGCTTACAATTAGGGCTGTTAAAGTTAACGCGATAATAATGCAACATGCTATATCGATCTTTCGGAGGTTGTAGCGGGCTCAGTTAGAGTGCTATACTGGCTAGAGCTAGAGTGAAGATACTGGCATCATATAGAGACTAGAAAATCTAAGGAATCCTTTGGTACCATGTCATGGTAGCTTGTTGCAATAGAGGATAAATAAATAACGCTCCAAACTTACACTAACTTTTGGCGAGAAAATCTGGCATGGCCATTTTCAAAGGGGTCCCTTGACCTCTGACCTCAAGATATGTGAATGAAAATGGGTTCTATGGGTACCCACGAGTCTCCCCTTTACAGGCATGCCCACTTTATGATAATCACATGCAGTTTTGGGGCAAGTCATAGTCAAGTCAGCACACTGACACACTGACAGCTGTTGTTGCCTGTTGGGCTGCAGTTTGCCATGTTATGATTTGAGCATATTTTTCATGCTAAATGCAGTACCTGTGAGGGTTTCTGGACGATATCTGTCATTGTTTTGTGTTGTTAATTGATTTCCAATAATAAATATGTACATACATTTTCATAAAGCAAGCATATTTTCCCACTCCCATGTTACATTTTAGTATTAAATGCTTGACAAATCTCCCTTTAAGGTACATTTTGAACAGATAAAAAATATGTGATTAATTGCGATTAACTATGGACAATCATGTGATTAATCACGATTAAATATTTTAACCGATTGACAGCTCTAGTTACAAATCAATGTTCTAGTCTCTGCTAGGAGTCGTCTGAACATCAACCTCACGCTGAGAGCAGACGTTAGAGGACAGAGACAGACTGTGTGCGCTGTGTGTGTGTGTGTGTGTGTGTGTGTGTGTGTGTGAGCGACTGTGCGATACAGAGAGACGTTGAGAGGGAAGGTGAGTGAATTATTACACAGAGACAAAGCTCGGTTACTCAGCTATTGTTTCTGATGCAAACTTCCCTACATTCAAAAATCTCAGGTTTTCACTAGATATTACAGAGACTGTCATGTATTTTTCTAAGGAAATTAAACAATACATTTCCAACAGTGTCGGCTGCTTGAGAGAAGCTAGCACATTGTGTTGAGAGCATGGGTTTTAAAAGAAAGGCTGGCGAATGGCCAACAAGTCATCTGATGTTAATCTGGAGTTAGAAAGAGTACACAAGCAGAACAAAATCTAAAAAGCTCTGGTTTTATGTACTTTCTGAGGTTAGGTTTTCATTCGTTCTAACATTTATTAAGGTTTTCCACAGTTCAGACTTGGTTTCTTGATAGCTTTTTGTAGCTTGACGGCTTGAAAAAGTGCTTTGCAATACAACAATTAATAGGTACTAGTGCAGTAATTCTTGCAATCTGAAAGAAAACTACACCATGTGCCTTTTTCTACAACAAGAACCACACAAATCCCAGGCTTCACACCACAAATGCCTAACCTGCAACACTCCACATCACATATACGTAGGCCTAACTCCACCCTGGGGACAGTGTCTATTATTTCCAACACAGCACCTGCTTCCGTTGCAACTTGTGCCACCATGATTTGTAAGTCCGTTATAGTACAGCCAGAGGCACAGGGAAAAGCAACATTGCTTTTATTTATGGGGTGGGGGGGTGGCAAGTAAAAAAAATAAAAAGGTGCAGGTGGGTGCAGACTCAGGAGAAAAAAGTGCTGGCGGCAGGACGCTGCCCTTCAGCTTGCCATGAACACCCTTCAATCTGGACCTCAGGTTACCCTGCATACAGCATATGAAGGTCAGTCATAGTACACCTCTATCACAAGAAGATTAAACACACCACTGATAATCACAGCTGATATACAGTTCCACCAACTGTTTAAATAACTCCACTCAGACTGGGTGCTGATGAGGTGGTGTTTAAGCCACAGTACTTCCTCCTCTCATCCCTATTGGCACTGCCTGTGGACTCACATTTCAGGCATACTTGCATGCACACATTGAGCCGCCACATTCATTTTGCACATTCATTCAAGCACATTCAAGGCAAACAGTGAAGCAGAATGAATGTATATAGGCATGCAGCTTTTTTCTCGCTAAAAGCCAGAGGGAGAGAAGCTGACATACGTTACCTCAGTGAGAGGAGCGAGGACCGGTCGCTGGGTGAGAGTCAAAGATCATACTGCCAGTGCCATCTGTCAAAGGAAGTAGGAGCAAGTGTCCCTCTCCCTCCTTCCTGTGCGCCTCTCTCTCGCTTCACAACAAAGTCCCGTGTCACATTAGAGGAGAGAGCCGTACTCCACAAGCGGGGGGAATCCTCCGTCAGACTGAAGCCAATTTTAAATTCCCCCTTGAGAAGATGGGAGAACGCACCTCCCTTTTTCCTGGGGAATCGCGACTTGCTCCTGCCACTGCACAAAAACCTCTCTCTCTTCTCTCTCTCTCTCTCTCTCTGTGTGTTTCTTCTGCCTCCTTCTCTGCTCTCCTTCTCTCTCCTCCCTGATCCTGCTCCACTTGTACACTCGCTCGCTCACTCACTCACTTACTCACTCACTCACTCAGGCATGCATTCTTCTCCACTGTGGCTCAGGCACTCACAGACTCACTCACACACACACCCAAACAGTACTGTACACACAAACACATGCAAATAATACACACACACACATAAAACTGTCAGATTTCTGTAGAATCTATTTGGTTACTTCCTGTTAGACAATGTGTTTCTGTGTTATGTTCCTACTATGAAGGTCAGATGGAAGCTGTTTTGGCAATGAAAAATACATGGTTCCTATTTTTGCCGTAATTAAACTGGATTATATTCATCCCTTGCTTTGTGGATGACAAAAAAAAATTACTCACACATTCAACCAGGAGCAATGTGTGTGAGGGATTCAGACAGAACGGAGGATGCCTCTGCTGTGATGTAAAAAAAGGATATAATGAATAAAATGAATCTTTCAGTATGAGTCAGAGACCAGTAAAATACAGTAAGACTTCCCTTGCTAATCCCATTCACCATGATCACTTCAAAAACGGGCTACACTGTACGTGTGTGTGCAAAAAGCGACCATACGCGCGATTGGATTCTCTCTAGAGATGTTCTATTTCGAGCCTTCAGTTGTAATGCACAACAGAAGAAGAAGAAGGAGGACAGGCAAGGCGCTATTATGAGAATATCCCCTAAAACTATATTCCCCCCCTTCCCCCGTTCCGACCACCGCCACCGCCTCCCCAGCTCTCTCTTCATGCTGAAAATCTCCATGCTTTAAGGGGATAACAGCAGGAGGAAGGGAGGGAGGGACTGAGTTATCTATGGGATATAAATAGTGCTGGAGTGACCTGAACCATAAGCAGGTGGTGGGGAAAGGTTCAGCAGCTAACATAATGACAGGTATTTACAACAGCAGGCTTGGAGACTGGACCAATCACTCCAAAACAGCAAAGAAAAAAAAAGATGTTTAAAGAAAAACACACACACTTGCATCTAAGTCCACATATGCTTGCATACACAATCTGCACATGATCAAACACATCTTCCTTTGTCCAGTAGACATTGCATGGACCATTCAAACAAACAAAATAGAACAAAAATAGTTATATGAAACATATGTAAAACCAGCCTAATGAGGCCGCAATCAAACAAGCCTTGAAATTCTTCCAAGAATTAAAAAAACACAAACAATTCATTGTGATTAAAAAGTAAAGCATGGCAGCTCTAATCTGTAGATTAGCTCAGGGTTTAAAAACTCTACACAGAGATGAAAGTCTTATTGCCAGCAGGCAGCTAGAGACCAATAAAGACCAAAACATGCACATCACATTCTCTCAGTTTGGAAAATACTTTTTACTATTTTGTCCTCATCGGAAAACCCCTTAAGAAGTAGGTGTTTTTTGCAGTACAGAGCAGTGAGTTGAACACAGAAACTGTCTAGGGAAAGACTAACAAGTAGAAGACTTAGCTATGTTTCACTAAAAAAAATAAATCTATCCACGTCGTACTGGTTGAAATTGAATGTTTAATTATTTAATGTACCTTAATGCTCTTGTGTAAGCTCTTTTATTTGGTGGAACTACAGCATACTATGTATTCATAATCATCATTTCATTCATATTTTTCAGGCGTCATTGATAGATTTACTATAAAAGGGATGGTTGTGGGCTAGTAAATCCAGCAGTATATTAGATGTGCAGCCACTGTACAAAACCCACGGGGCATGTAGGGCATTAGCAACTTAGTTGCCAAGGAGTCTTTCTGGAAGTGGAAGAAAAAATAAAGATGTTTTTCTCCTGTCTTAGCTGTTAATAATAAATTCATGTTGTTAAAGTGAGCTGAGGGCTGATTTTCCCACACAGCTAATTAGAGACAAGGCCAAGGAGCAATGTGTTATGATAACTAGTACTTGTGCATCATTACATGCTTAAGTCATGTGTGTTACTGTATATTATAGGCTTCATTAAGAGTAATTGGAATGATTTGATCCAAAGTTATGAATGTGACCTTTATCATTAGAATCACTGGATAATGCACTGCTTCACTTGTATGCTTAGAGCTAGAGTAAAGATAAGAAACATTTGCTTTTTCATGGTTAAACTGTCAAAACTAATGTAAAACTTTATGGCTGATGCAAGACTAATTAAGAATCAGAGTAATCCTAAAACATGTACAAGTGGAGCTAACATACAAGTATTCTGATATTGTATAGTAAGCCTGATTGTGCATAACAGTTGTAATTGCTTTGCTGCAGCCTACAACTCCAGAACACACACACAGCAAATTAGTCTGTTGAGATTTGTGGGAATGCTGGATGGGCTATCGTAGGAGGATTATGTGTCTTGAATAAGATTTCATCAAGAAGGAATGAAACATCTTAAAAAAATCAATTAAAAGTTGTAACCTACAATCGTACATTTCCCTTATTTCAACAAAACTGTCAAACCTAAGCATTTTAATAGTTACAAGTTACGTTTCTGTTGGAGCGTTTAAAGAGGTCTCTATGCAAAAAGAAAAAGTGAAAGCAAGCTGGCTGTGAGGTCAGACTGACAGGTACGTACAAATCTTTTTTTTCAAACAGGATCACAAGTTACCTGAGCAAGATCTGCTGGTATCCACGATGTCCCTGTAATAATGAGCCTGCTCTCTCTTTGATTTTTTCCAGCACGACACCCTCTAGTAGCCTTCTCCTGGGCTATTACTTTAGTTCAGAAGGAAAGACATGTTACAGCACCATGCCAACCTGACCATGAAACCAATGTCAGTTTGACCCAGCTCCTTTGTGTCACAGATGTTCCATGATAAAGATACACCGGCACATCCGTATCTTTGTTGTGTCGAAGTTTCTGAATCTGCTCATCTCGATCATCATCTGCTTGTTTAGTATAAAAGAACACTTCAAAGCCTTATCATTAGTGCATTAGCAATAAAATATCTCTCTTCTACCATCAGTCATGCTTATAGACCATAATGTCTGTTTAAAGTGGAAATTACCCAAATTAGAAATCACAAAGGATAATTAGCGTTAATGCAGTACAGCTGATAAAAAAAAACATGAGGTCTGTTAGAAGGTCTCCTTTGGAGTTTGCATTGTGAACTAGAGATGTCCCAAGCCAATCCTATGGATCGGTATCGGCTAGTGCCGGTTTCAAGGTTCGATATCAGCACGATAATAGCCTAACCCGACAGATGTAGGGCATCGGGAACGAAAATGGGGTAATGTGCAACAACTGAAAATTTTATCCCATAGTGTCTCATCGTGATACATGCCTGACGTCGCCCCAACAAAAACACTATTGTGTTATAGAAGTTTTTGCCATTTCTCAGCTATTACGACAAATTCCACAACGTGTTCCGTGACGTTGACCAATAAGAGCACAGATAGCTCTTCCACGCACAACCGTAAACATGGCATAGCGAAAGAGGAATGATGTTCGTGCTGCTAGGTGGAACTGTGAAACAGAGAAAAAGGTCACAGTTGTTTTTCTTTTTTGAGGCTTTTCCAAACACAAGACTGCCAGAATCACATGAATCACACACCGCCATTGTTTGTTTACATTCTTGTTCCCGGAAGTCGGCTCCTAGCCCCTTCTTCCAGATGACAGTACGCAGGTCGTGAAAGACGGCAAGCTATGATTGGTCAGAGGCCAACGTGCAGTCTGTCATGTCCCTTGGCCAAGTCATGGCAAGAATTTTTGACTCTATAATTGCCTAATCTGATATAGTGACTATCTTAACAGACAAAAATATTGTGTAGTCTGAACACTGCATAAACTAAAGCTAATCAAAATTCAATCCTTTCTTTACTGAACTCTACTGTTTTGTTCACCTCAGTCTACTAGTGCTGCAGCCGTGCTTTCCTTAATGATAGCCAGGCTCTGCAGTGAAAATCGTGTGATTGATTCAAGAAGCTTCTCATATTTAGCCAGCGCTGACTATTGCTCAATGTAATATCTCTGTTTATGCCCTTGTCATGCATATTTAGCATACTTAACGGATTGGGTATTTATACCAAAAGAAAAATAATAACTTGCAGGCATATTTTGAGGCAAAATGTCAGCAATGGTTAGTTCCATTAATTCCCAAGATGTCTCAGATGTATGTCCAAGAGCACAAATGCCAACATTATGGGAGTGGAGAGAATAATAGGAACACAACACAATGACACTGCAAAAAATGCTTCCTATGTTAAGCTTTTAATGCTTTTTGTCCAGACTGTTACGTGCAGAGGTGTAGGTTCAACTCCATGGTATATTTTAGGACCACAGTTTACATCACTGTTAGTGAAAGTCTGATCACTGCTCCTCTTTGCCAATGTGTCACTGTTACTATTCGCCATCTGATATGATTTTTAAATACATTTTTTGAAAACCTACTCCTGTCTAAACTTAAGAAACTTAACTATGGTAGAGTGTCCTAACACGAAATACTCATTCAAGTTTTTTTGGGGGGGGGCAATGACAAACATATTTTGCTGTTTAGTTTGCTGCCATAAGTGCATTGGTACTCTGTGATGATGCTGTGCCGTTTCTGATGGAAGACTGTATATTTAAAGTTGCATTAATGAATATTTCATAGAATAACATTAAATCAAATTACAACTTGTAATGTAAAAGGGACCAAACATACTAATGAACACAGTTTTTAAGCCTTTTTAGGCACCACTCTCATCACACATTTCCAACAGCAAAAACAAAAACCCTGATAAACTGACTGTATGAAACTGACTGTATGCTACTTACCCAGCACCAACCAGCAGAGAAAGTTAATGACTATCTGCTGAAGAACGTTGAACATCTTGCAGCTGAGGATATTTTTCTCGGGAGTTAATGGAGACCATGCAGACCATGCAGAATGGAGCTAAAATGAGAGTTAATATTGGTATTACATTAGTTATGCGCCAAAACACATGACATGAAACTCCACCACAACACATGTTAAATGAACATGAAACTGCTGCCCTGCTTTCATGGGAATCTTCTGCCATACCAACAGAGCTAAACTGAAAAAAAACTAAGCATACAGGCCCATAGAACATTTCAAGCTATGCCACACATCAGCTCATGTGCTTTCCATTTTTTGAGGATTGTTCAATAGACAGACAGTAATTTGTATGAGCGTCTGGTTGCAGCTTAACTTTTAAAAGACTTAGTACTAAGGTAAATGTCTTGCTCAGTTCTAAATGAGCCAATATTTATCCTTACTGATTTAATAGAACTGAGTGATGGATGTGACCCCTTTTCATTTTTAATACCCTCAATTCAACAACACAATTGAAAGGCACTGCAGATATAGTGCTCAACTTAACCTCTCTCTCTTCAAAGCAATGAAAGAGCGAAGCAATAGTAAGAGGATAATTACAGAACAGAGGTGAAGGAGATAAAAGTCATGGCACAGAGGGAGATATTGTTACAGAGTGACACTTTATTCCATCCTCTCTTCTTCTCTATGTCAGCAAGGGGGAAAAAAACACCAATATACACTTAAGAAGGATTAGTGAAATTGGTCTTATTCACATGTTGTATGTGCACTGAGGATAAAACGATGTGCTAGATCTTGATAAGGCAGCTGCGTTGTATTGTATGACACAAAGTGGTATTTGGTGTTTAATATAATCAGGGACAGAACAAGCCAATTCCTCTCAGAGTGGATGAATGGTATTTGATTACCGAGGAGCCATTACCAGGCTTAAGTACATGTGCTAAATAATAGGTTTCCCAGAGCGTTGTTAGAGAGAAGAGCGAGGGAGAGCAAGATGCGCAGAGGGAAAAGATATGTGTGTATGTGTGTGTTTATACAGTGTATTGCCTGTTGAATAATTCAGACTGAAAGCTGAGAAATACAAGGCCTTAAAGGAATACTTTGACATTCTGGGGAAATACGCTTATTAGTTTTCTCTCTGAGAGTTAGATGAGAAGATCAATACCACTCTCGTACCTGCCTGTTAAAAATAAGGTTACAGCCAGCAGCCAGTTAGCTTAGCTTAGCATAGCACAGAGACTGGAAACAGGAGGAAGCATCTATAGCCTGGCTCAGTCAGCCAGATAACAAATTCAACACCACTAAAGAGAATTCAACTAATTAACACATATTTTGTTTGTTTAATCTGCAACAACCACATTGTAAAAAAACGACAGGTTGTAATGTGCGGACAATTTCTTGGCTGAGACGAGTCGCTTCATGGAGTTTCCACTGGTTGCCTGGTAACTGCTCCAGGCAAAGAAAAAGTCTGGCACATAACCACCCATAAAATGTCAAAACAAACGAGATAGAATAAGTTAATTAGGGAGCTTTAGCGGTGCATGTCGGTGGATGTTGTTACCTTTGGACAGAGCAAGGCTAACCGTGCAGTTTTTGTTCTTTCAAAAAGAAAGTGCATTGCAATATACTGTATATGCTCACTTGTTGTACTTTTGTCTGCGTGTTTTACGTGGCGTCTGTGTGTATGTGTTTATACTGTATGTGATGACCCATATTTGAATAGCATGATCTTCCACTATAAGTTTGATTACTTTCATCTTTCTGAGCTTATTCCTTGGGAACATGTTGAATCCATCATGTAATAATGCCTATTGCTTTGTTTATTTACACACATAGGATGAATCTAGCAATAAAACACACACAAAACTGTGAAACAACAGCATTATTATTATTATAGCTGCGGTGTGATTAACATACCTGACTTTAATATTATAATGCCCAGCAGTGTATGTCCAAAAAGATTCTGAATTGCAAGATTAATCGCCAACTGCAGCATTATTTTTGAGTACTACTTTCGCACTATAATAGCCAGAGAGCTGTGAACAAGAAAGGAGAACAAGACAGGTCGTTCAGCAATATTTCATGTGCTTTTGGGGTGCGCTGGCGGATTCAGAGGAATGCAATGTGATTATGACTTGAGAGTGCATTGGATCGACAATCTCATAGGGCTTCGCTGAAATTATGGGCTCATTAAGTGTGAACATATTTTTTGCTGCCCGCTTCACATTTAGCTGCATTGCAAACTAGCCTCAAGTTTGCAATGCAGCTAAATATGATTCACTTCCTTTCTTATCATGTCCTTGATTCCCATTAATAATCCAAAACAACGAAGCAACAGACAGAGGGCATTTCTCTACTTACTGCTCCCTGTGAGTGCAGTTAAAAAGTAACTTTCATGCTCATTTCCCCAAACTCCACTTAACCTTGGCAGCAGGTCCATGAAACAGTCTGTGGTGTCTGTGTGTGCCACTGTGGTTGTACTCCAGTGATAAACGGAGTATCAGAGATGTCAGAGATTTGTTTGGCATTACAGTTTGGCCTGCGGCTGCAACATCGTTTAACTTGTCTGCCGGTCTTAGCGGGACCCTGACCTGACATGAAGGGTAACCTGCCCTCGCTCTGTTACTAAATAACTTAAAGCTTCTCATTTAGCTTGAGAATTTGCAAGAGGCTGCTTGTCTGTTCATGAATGATTGCTCAGTATCTTTTTTAGCAAGTAAGAGTAATGCTATTGTGCCACCATGTGGACAGTGATCTGCACCGCATTGAATGATGTGGAAACTAACCATGAATAGTGACATAGTGACTTCTTTAAGAATATGGGCTGTAGGTGAGATTTTAGTCATTTTTTATGATAGTGATTGAATACATATTAAAACTATATTGTAATTCTTCTCGAGAATTTAAAAAAAAAAAAAAAGTATATATTCTTATTCTACAAAACGGTTTTACTCAAATGTGATTGAAAACTTTGGTTAAACAACAAGCCTCACATGCAAAACTCACTTTGGGTTGTAGAGTAGGTTGCACAGCAATGATTAACAGCATATTGATAAGTTACAGACATCCAGACTTTTTTTCAGGGTAGATTGAGCATTACTGTAAGTGTAAGTGGTGTGAACAAAGTCAAATACAATGTACTTTTAGGAACCTGTAGCATTTTAAATGTGTGTGTGTGTGGGAGGAGAAGATGTTTAGGACTTTTACTGTTTATATTTCTTTTGTATAACGTTCTGCGCTTTTGAAATATTTTGTCTTTAATACCGATGGTGTTCTTCTGAGGTATAATGACTTTACTGTATTTGATAATGAAGATTAGCAGCATGGCTTTAACACGTTACCACATTAGCTCCTATAGTATATTACCAAGTTGGCTTTGCATGTTTAATTTATTTTTTATGCCATACAAGAGAAGTAAATTACAGTAGCCAGAGGTAAAAATGCATTGATTGACTTTGGTGCACAGATGCATCTTTACAACCATTAAAGTACCAGCTAACAGAGCAGGATTGCATCTATTCAATATGCTCACTAATTACACCTGATCCTAGTTTTTATTGGTCTATAATTAATCTGGCTCTTCAGTCAGAGGAAAGGAAATTACTTTGGAGGGCTTTACTGAGCAATGACCCCGGGGACTCACCCTGTTTTATCTTTGGACTGCACGGCTATGGAGATAGGAGGGTGGAGACTAAATCAATTTCCCTGCGTTGGCTCATTAGCTGGGGCCCTTGGGTGAGCCGGGCTCCGTGGTGATGCCCTTGGAGGAACAAAGCCAAGTCACTTGCAGAGTGGCTTGTGGAGCCAGGAAGTGAGAAGCTGTGAAATGCATACACATGGTTATTAAGAAACATAGTATGAACAGACATGATTCTTTGCTCATATAATACAATCTAAGTCACAAAAAATGACTATGAGCTTATCCTTTCTTAATATATGCCATCAAGGGCAATGGTGTGGATCCCCTTTAAACGAATGACACTAATATGGGGGGAATGTTGTAAATTTGGAAATTGACCCGTGCGTCACATGTTGCTGGACATTCGTAGGAAAACACACAACAAATGGGCATTTTCTGCACTTTAAGCAGAATTATCCAACCAGTTACATCAATCAACAAAAGATTTAACAGAGAATGACACACACACCCACACCGTATGGATATATCCCTGTGACAGTAAGGCACTTGTCACTGTGACATATGGCATAACATTAATGGGGGTAAACTTGTGCCTTGTGATCCAATAAACAGCTCGGTTTTATAATCGCTCTGGCTGCAGTTTGTTAACAGGTCTGCCAGTTCAACACCAGCAGAATGCAGTGAATTTGAGCAGGATTATGGCTTTTGTTGTTTGGATTATCTGAATCTAATTACCTTGCAGAGGAGCTTAACTGACTCTGCAGCCTATCTGTCTGATTGCTCAGCTGCTGAATGCTGGGAAATTGATCATTTACGGACCAAACAGACCAGCTAAACAATTATCATTTTACGGAAATGAACTTCTAATATAATAAAAGTTGAAGTCACAGACAAGTGAAGGTTCAGAGCTCTGAATCTACAGTAAACATGTGTTTGAGAGACATAAAATGTAAAGATAACTTCTAAATTCTTCTGTGTCAAATTTTTTCCAAGCTACTTAAGAAGATATTCCACATATTTGTTTCTTCTACACTTGAACACAGCAAATTCCCTGTACTCCTTAATCTTTAAATCATCTCTCATCTCTAGCTAAAATGCAGCTGCCACAAACCTAACTAAATCTAAATAGCCTCATCCTCACTACACTAGCTGCCAATGAGCTGTAGAATACAGTTTGTAGGAAATATAATCAACAACATAGTTTTTCCAAATGTTATGCAGCAGTAAATCAACAGGTGGCAACATGCAGGCAGTAAAAACAAATAGATCTCGAGGGCTAGAAGGGGGAGAGAGAAGGGATGACATGCAGCAAAGTGCCGTGGGTTGGATTCAAACTCAGCCTTAGTACATGGGGCATCCACTCTACCAGGTGAGCTACCAGGGCGCCCCAAGGTGAGCATTATTGAGCATGAAATTAACAATATTTAGCCGTGACAGCTGATAGGACCAGGTCTCAAATCTTGGCACTGAAGCCCCAAGCCATGTTCCATGTCATGAAACTGTGACGCTCTGAAGCTCAACACGATTCATGCGTCAGTTTCGAAAACATCAACAGTGAGCTGGGAGGGAATTTGGGGTGCATTTTAATAAAATCAGGGAGAGTTTATTTAACTTGATGAAACAAAAAATATATTTTTTGCAGATGACATGCCCCCTGCTGGTTATCCAGCTGCTTAATTCACTAATGCTGGGCCTCGTCTGATTAACATTGTAATGAACACACATTCTGCTCTGGCATTGTTCATTGATCCTCCTTAGCCATGAAATTCATATTTTATAGTTACACAAGTGTATTATGCTTATGATTTTCAAATTGGAAAAACATCAACTCAAACCATATTTGTTTCTATTCACTAAAATAGGTTTATAGACATGTTTAGCTATACAGTATAAATATATAAATAGGCCTGGCAGTTGCAGAGTCAAGCTATATACAGTAGCATCTATTTTAGGGCTAACAATAACAATTATTTTCATTGCAGTTAATCTGTTGATTATTAATTGATTAATCGTTTGTAAAAACTACCAACAGTATCAAAGCCATATCATCAAATTGCTTGTTTTGTATGACCAACACTTTAAAACTCAAATTATTCAGTTAACTATCACATAACAAATTAAAACGGCAAAAACTGAGAAGCTCAAACTAGGAAATGTTTGGCATTTTTGCTTTGAAAAATTACTTCAAATAATATCAAAATTATTTTTCTGTTAATTGACCAATAAAACGACAGCTCCAATTCCTTTAAAATGTACTTTATAACATCTATTCCATTCTGTATCTATTACAAATGGTTAAATAGGCCCTGGATGGAAAATGCAACGTATTTGAGCATTGGCTGTGCACAGGAGGGAGGCAGCAATAAATCTTTGGATAAAAATGGGCCAAAAGAAGTACTAAGACTCCTTTTAGCACCTACTCCTATCTGCATTTGCATGATCCTTTGCAGCAACATATGAATAGTGTGGAATGTGTTAGAGCAATCAGTCCTACCAGATGGACTATTCGCCATGGGGAACTAAATCTCCCATGTCAAATAGAGTAGCTGCAGGTAAAGAGCCCAAGGTAGAGCAACCGACTCCTCATTGAAGTGATGAAACATGGGAGTTCAAAGAGCATTTTATTTTGAGCATTCAACGTTCTCACTGCAAGTGGAGTTCGGAATTTAAAAAGTGTTTTCCCAAGCTTCCCAGCAGGTTTCACAGAGGCCCAACGCGGCTCTGTAGCATGCAAATGAGTACCAGTAAAATAAGTAGCACAGAACTCGTCTTCTACTATACACTCAAATGTGCTGTGAAAGAACACTGTGCACCAACTTTGGTGACAACAAAACCCTGCTTTGCCTCATATTTTCATTCAAGTAAAACATTTTAATGAGAACGTACGCAATCCAACATCTTTCATCCCGCTCTTTCTATTGTCAACAATCACCCATTTAATAGTTTAGCCTGCCAAAACAGACCACAGTGGGGGAGCCCGTTTCTAAAAAACCCAGATTTAAAATGCACTACGTCATGGCTTTGATCTGAGCTGTGTTTGTGGATTATCAGAGGGAGCTGCTGCATAAGATTTCGCAGGGATAAAAGAAAAGATCAATTCCTGGACCAAGGCTTGGATCTGCCCCATTTACCCGTCCCAGCTTTGACAGAGTCCTCATTAGTACCCTCACACACACATGCTGGATCCGCTGTCACAGCATCCATGTAGGGCGCTGTGACAGAGAAGAAAGTGCGTCGGAATCAGCCGCAGAGCTCAAACTGACACAATTCAATAATTTAAACCACTCAGGCCCCATATCACACACAGTCTAATGAGAAATGTACATCCATATCCCTCTATGACATGAAGTATATACACGCAAGCATTTTAGAGAAAGTGTCAAAGCAAAGCCGGAGTAAGCCACAAGGGGCAGATACATGGCCGCCCCTCTCTGCTCCTTTTCCTCCCAATTACAATGACTGCTATTTACTGTGACAGCAACTTTTTTTTATAAACTTCCTCTAACCCATATTTCCTTTAGCTAAATTTATAACACCCGGTTTCACTTCACACTTTCTGCATCCATTCATTGTGTGTGTGTGTGTGTGTGTGTGTGTGTGTGTGTGTGTGGTAATGTGTGCACTGCCACTGTCCATCTCCACCATCCATAAAATGTGGTTTGACTCATGACACTTGAAAAAATCTATTTCTGGTGCAGGTCTCAGCAGATCCTCAACTAGCCGTTTCTGCCTCACTAGACTGTATACTCTTAATGCAGTATGAAAAAGGAGCCAGTAAATCCCTGACAGTGTGGGGCTCCCCTGACTCTGCCTGATGTAGGGTGTGTGCGTCGCCTCACTTCACCTCACATCAGCCAGGTCCACTTTCATCAGCATGGGCCATGTGTTACCTGTGAGCTGACTGAATCTCTCGGTGACAAAAGAATTACGAGCTTCAAATGAGGTGTAACAAGCTCAGTAAAAGAGGTGCTGACAGTAATGACAACAGGAAGATTTCTAACCGTGGCGCCATCGTTACCTGGATACTGCTGTTTAGAAAAGCTGTAAAACATCCTCACAGCCTGATTGACAGGTCAGGATGTGAACGCACATTTCTCTATCTGCCCGCATATACAGGCCTGTTAGTACAACTCTGACAGAATCCAGACATCCTATAATCTGGACTAAAACCCCAGATCAACATATTCATAATAGTTCCTTTAAATCACTATATTGTTGAACAGGAATTAAAAGAACACAAAAAAACAGGTATAATTTTCTGTAAAACTGAAAAAGTTCCCATACCATATGATATTTTACAGCACTGGTTCCCAACATAAAGGTCCTGAACCCCCACTAAGGGTCGCCAAAGCTTCACAGGGGGTCACATTTGTTATTTTAAAAGTTTGGCTTATTATTTAGAATATAAACATGATCAGGGCACGGTGAAGACCTGAACACAAGTTGAATTCACAGAGCCTTCCCTCTCTGTACTAAACAGCCTCGTCCTGTATTAGAAAAGTACGCAGTTAAAACAATCAAAGAGTTTATAGAACAATGGCCAAGCGTCAGGGAGAAGAAAACACTGAATTTGTCAAAAAAGAAGCCTATCAAGCATGTATGATTGCTAAAAATGAAAAAGAAAACATAATACAGACAAAGTATTGTATTTAAAGTTACTAAAAATAACAAGAAAACAAAATTTACAGGAAATAATCTGCTCAAAATTCATCCAAATTACTCATTTTACACAAACTTCCTGCAGTTATTGCGTTCAATTATTTGGGTTAATTGTACAGCTTATCAGCTGTTCTGTACTCTTATTGTTATGCACTGAATATTAAAAGCAATATTCATAAAATATGTCACTTAGTCAGGGGTTGTACGCAATGATAGAAAAGGGGTCCCCTAAGGAAAAAGGTTGGGAACCACTGTTTTACAGAATCCTTCCATCTGTTTAATGAGTCCTCTCTTTCCATCCCTGTCCTCAGTATCCCTAACAGGTACAGTATGACATCACGGTTGGCAGCAGTCGCTGTTAATTCTGCTGATTGGAAATGAGTAGTTGAAGTAAAGAAAAACATCCATTCTCATCCATTTGGGGCGATGCCAGCCGAGGAGAAGTGTTATAGGCTGCTGGACCAGATGAATTCTTTATTAGTGCTTCCCTAAGAGCAATTTAATCAACCGGCAGTAAAATTCCCGCTGACCGAACCTGAGCGGTATGCACCAAAAAGAGCAGAGCAGAGTTATGGGTTTTCTAAATTACACCCACGCAAGAAGTTGCGTCGACACAAACTTACATAACATGGGTAAGTTGTCGCATTATCATTTGATATGTGAATCCCATCATTTGGTCAGTGACAGCACACATATTTGCAGGCAATGCAAAAAAAGAAAAATTGATTCAGTGATGAATAATGTCAGATTTATAAATAGCCCACAGCAAGAAGCAGAAGCAATGTAGCCCAAAAAACTGTCAGGACGGCAGTGACATTTTTTTAAGTGTTATACTGCGACAGAGAAAGCCAGAGGGGCTGACACCGCAATTATATATAAAATCTCGATTTACATTCACCTGAGACGAGCTCGGGCACCTGACAAGTGACAACTATACGCACCATTCAGTAGAGCCGAGTCCATCAGTTCATAATTTCACAGACAATCGATGTCACCTATTCGTTCTCTGAAGGGGGAGGTTAAACTTGCAATTTGCAACATTGAAAAATGCACCAACACTTGCCAGTGTGAAGACAGGTTAACAGGGCACTAAGGGTGATCATCAGTGATTGTGTTTTCACTGCACTGCTTCCAGCAACAGTCTAAGTAAGACACACACACAAAAAAATCAATTTCTTTCCCTGGTGACATGCTTCCTATGTGATTAAAGCAACAACATCGAAGTAGCTCCTTGGGCCAGAAAGTACCCTTGAGAATTTAAGCCCGGAGTGAGGGCATGTCATACAATATTTGGCATATTTCAACACTTTTGGTTTAATCTGATCACAATGCAGAACTAACTTTTTTTCAGCCCAGAAGCACTCTTTACAAGCCACATCATTAGACGGATGCCCCTTAGTGCTCTAACACTATCACTGAGCTGTGTAATCCGGCTCTGACACAGTTGGCATGCATCATCTCTACCAAGAGAATCACAAGATAGATTCACGACATCGGAGGGGCTGATAACTGTTCAACAGAGGAAGAGATGGATGCCTAATCACCGTACCACTGTGGCTGCTAACAGCCAGTTTTCATATTAGACAAAGCCCCAATTAGATCCTAACTGTCCCAGGTGACAGTTCCCGTAGCAACAGGCAGGGACGTCTGTGGTTTCACAGCAATCTCTCATACCGCAGTCTCGCAATAGCCATGTTCCTTAAAGCTTAAGTAATGCTCACAGCTCATGAAACTTTCCATCAGCCTCTTGCTGGATGTTCAATCACGCAGAAGAAAACTACACAACATTGGTGAAAATACTCATGTTAGTAGTGAAATATTTTGATGTTAAGGAGACAAGAAAGTACACATTTAGTAGACACACACCAGACACAAAAATCCCATTATTAAAATGTGTATGCTGGCAGTTTACTTCAATTTTTGTCTTGTTTGCAGTGTTAAAGGGATCTAGTGGTGCGGTTGCAGATTGCAACCAACATGTACGTACCCCTCCGCTCACTCCTCCCTTTCCAAGACTGCGGTAACGTGAGCCGCCGAGTGCAAAACCGTCGCAACACCTTGATCTGAATCCTTCCTTACCATAATAACGCTACTTTAGGAGCAACGGAGGTCAGACGGCGGCTGCACTCTGAGGCTCACGTTACCGCAGTTTCACAAGCATGTTGGAGAACTACGTGGTAATGTAAAAACGAAAAAGGCTATTACTAGAGCCAGTGTTTGGTTTGTCTGTTCTGGGCTACTGTTGAAACATGGCGGGGCAACGCGGCGGTTTCAGGTGATTATACACTAATGAAAACATACTTATGAATATTAGATGAGATGAATAGATCCCTTGAAATGTTACACACTGTTCCTTTAATACTGTACATACCCAAAAGACAGAATAAGTAGGACTACAATATATAGAAGATTAGAGCATGAATCTACACTCCTAGAAAATGACAGTGTACTGCATCACTACCACAGTCTATATGTTTATATCTCTGTAGCCTTCAGCTTACAGTAACCATATTTTACGGATATTTCATGCTGCACAGGTGTAACAGGCTTTAATCTGAAAATAAAATAAATCCTGTATGGTGTAACCTTATAGGTTCTGCTATGCTGCTAATTAAACAAGAGAGATTTTTCTACAGCAGGCATTTTGACTCTTCATAAAGGGAAAGCACAGATGAAAGTAATTTAGTTAACGATGGCTCAGTCACACCAAAGGTCTCTGTAAGCCACTACAGTAAGCATGTACAATACCAGGACCCTGGAACTAGCGTACCTAAAGGGAAAGAATCAATTACACCTGTGCTGTTCCTGTTATGAGATGCCAAAATGTCTATTGTGAAAAATGTCACCACATTACAATCAAAAACTGTCATCAAGACAGTGAGAAACAGCTGGTCAAGATAAGCTATGGCTGCATCATTTCATCCACACTGTAGTTTAACATGTGTTAACGTTTTTGCTTCAATGGACCAGCTATTTTCAGGTTTTTTTATGTGTTTTGGCATAATAAAACTAATTCTCTCTGACTCTTTCACTGTTTTTCATGCTTAAATTTTTCCTAATATTTTGTATAAAGAATATTGAAGCTATTTTTTAAGCTAGGATCCCCCTAATATTACTCAGTGGATTGATGAGGTAATTTAATGTGCTCCCTTGGAAAAAATAACCTAGCTATAAGAGGTAGCCCACAGCTCTTCTATAGGATATGGGATCCATGGATCACTTATATAGAATCTTCTTAACCTTTCTAGGGTATTTACTTAATTATTATTTTCTACGTGCTGTTTTCTTTTTTTCTTTTCTGTACATTTATTTAATTTATTTATTTATTTAAGGTTTCTATCTTACCACCATGAACTGTACTGCGGTAGTACTTATTACTTTTAATTCTAACTAACTAATTAAATTATTTAAAAAATTATTTTTATGTTATTTTTTCTGTAACTTTACCTCAAGAAAGAAGGCTGGACCCGTCTCTGTGTGGGAGTGGGAGTGTGTATGTGTGTATTTATGTATGTACATATTAAATGTTAAATGTAAGCTATACGTTTTTTTGTATTATGTTATGTTTTGTTATGTTTGTTATGCTATGTTTGGGAAAAAAAAGGAATAAAAAGAATTTTCCAAAACAAAGATTATTTAAGCTAATGCCCTTACATGTACATATTGACATAGGAAACTGCAGGCTAAGAATAAAGTCACAAGACAAGTGTAAAAGGCTAACTATGAAGAAATATAGTATTTGTGTCAACAAACAATTGCCTATAGACTAACACAACCAACACACACGGAGCAACAATAGCATTCATGCATAGTAAAATATTCACTCTCCTTTTTAGCTCTGTTTTGGTCTCCAACAACTCCAGACAAAAATATATCTTGGTCTTTTAACCTGCTAAATGTTTGTTTACCAGCCAGCTACCTGTTAACTGTGTGTTTGCTGCTGGGCAGGTTAGTATAGTTAGTTTATCAGAGCTTATTTGCTACTATGTCTCTCCCTTTCTTTATGGTGTCACTATTATGTGCAATATTAATGTCCAACATGTGCAATATTACTTATTTTTCTGTTTGTTAGCTTACTTTACCTTTTTTATTTTACCTATCTTTTCTGATTTACTCATTTTACTAAATGTACCTTACTTAATTGTTATTCTATTAGGCACTGGTGCTAGAAATAGTACTTTTTTATTTTATACACTTGAACTTGTTGTAATTTTGTTGTATTTTTGATCAATCTCTGGCACAAGAATTTCCTTCGGGATTAATAAAGTTCTATTTTATCTTATCTTATCTTATATCTCTGACATTCAAAAACAGCAAGGACGAGGGCTGAATTTGCACTTAAAGTGGATTATTATGGTTGTAAAGAAATCTTACTTGTGTCGTTTTCTGTCCCTGCAGGGAGAAGTTGTCTTTCCACGCTGCTGGCGGTGGTGTTGGTGTCCATGCTGGAAAGGCCGGAAGGGGATGCTCCTGAACGGCCCTTCCTCCTCCGGCTCCTCCAGCCTCAGCTGAGGGATGAGATGCCCAAAGGCCATGTCCTCTGTGTAGCAGGTGTGTGCACTGTTAAAACGGACTTGTTAAATGGCAGTTCTCTCCTTGCGACTTAATGTAGGCTACACTGTTGTTGACCTGCAGTAGGAGCGTCTCTCTATCTGCTCTGCTGGCTGCGAGGGGAAGTGGTGGAACCGCCTCGTGTTGAGAGTGGAGTCTGCATGGGGACCTGCAGGTGGCCTCCAGAGGGTTGCCAGTTTAGTGAGGAAAAGTTATTTCACCCACTTTGTGCTTCACTAGTCATGAGTACAATGTTTATGACTATAAAAACAGACAGAAATACAAATGCATTTCAACATATTTCACCCACTTTATATATTTTAATGGGCCCCTTTGTATTTCCTGTTGCAATGCTTGTTAATGCAGTAGCTGACAGGAAGTAAACCTGGACCAAAGCTGTTGCCCTATAGCAATAGAATGACAATGAAATATATATTAGTGATGGGAATTCCGGCTCTTTTAATGAGCCAGATCATTTGGCTCAGCTCACCAAGAAGAGCCGGCTCTTTCGGCTCCCAAACGGCTCTTCGTTTTACAACTTCTGGCTTTTATAATTCAGCCAAATTTAGCGCTGTTTTGACCTATGATTAGTATGTGTGCACATATATCACTTAAATTATTCAATATAATTATACTAAACCTTATAATTTCCAGAATACCGTAATTTTACATGCTGCTTTGTTTCCGACTGGCACTCATCTTGTCTGCTATTCGCGCACCACACTCCTCTCTCTCTTTCTCTCATTCTCTTCCTCCTGCTCTGTACCTGTAGACATGGTATCATCCTTGTCTGTCATCACTTGAGTGGTTGCGCGGATGTCATTAACACAACATTCAGTCACAGTCAGTGCATGGAGTGCCCGTGGCGCGGATCATCCTGTCATACTGCCTTGAATTAATAAAAATAAATAAATAAACGTCTCTCGGACGGGAGCCGGCTCTTATCGTTCACTTAAAAGAGCCGGCTCCTTGAACCGGCTCGTTCGTTTTGTAAAGATGGAAAAGTACACATTAAGATTGTCTGAGTGGGTAAATGATGTTTGCCTGGTTATGGTTATGATTATTATTATTATTCAGTGTGTTAAGCACTAAGATGTCTCCCCTCTCAGATAGAGCATTCAGATGATCATTCAATGATCCTCGTCCTCATAACAACTGTTATTGATGGCCTTTAGGATATGAGTGTTAAATAATCATCAATCCTTACAAAAATCAGTGTGCAGATTTTTTTTTATTCAACCTGCTGTTGTAATAGTGGGATAATCTAAAGACTTGGATGCAGTAGGGTCAGATTTTGTATGTAGTTGACTGTATTTTACTCTACATGTCAAATTATACTGGTCTTATTGGGCATATGATACAGAACTGTATTAATCCTGAAGGAAATTCTTTTGCTGGAGATTGCTCAAAATAAAAACAACATAAAAATGCAAAACACAACAGAGTAATACATATAAAGAAGTAATATTAACACCAGTGCAAAATAGGATAGCAATAAGACATAAAACCAACTATAAAACCAACAATATTGGTTTCTGTGGCTTACATAAATAACAAGTAAATTGTTGATAGAAGATTGAATTTATAATGTTGAAAAAATGGTTTCTGAAATGATGCAACTGTAGTAAATGCATGAATGTACTGTGGATTTGGATTAACATTTCAGATGACCACCTGTAAGAGAGGAAAAACATGTGTTACAGACATGCAGCTTAGACTCTGAAGGTGAAATCCTCAGCTGAGCAGTTCTCCTCTTCAGAGCATAAAATTATGGATCTCCTTTGTCTAATTTAGCCCACAGTTAATTTTACTTGCTTGCTCCATTAAAAGATACGGTATCATTAATTGCCTCATTTTTCAATTAGATGGACTAATAGCTTTCAGAATTAAGACTCTAGTTTACTAAATTGATATTCATGCATCTCGTTTTCCGTGTTTAACAAAGAAAACTAAATACTTTAATTATTGAATATTAGGAACATTGTTGGTTGTGTATCTTGTGAAGCCTGCAGACATGTTTTGATACAGCACCTAAAAAGGTGATTCATCAGAAGCTCTACATGAAACACATCACAATTGTTCTTGTTAAGCAGCAGTTTTTCTCAGCTATAAAGGTCAGCGAATCACATTGTAAATTAATGCTCACATTTATCAGAGATGTCATCGCTGCATTAATCATAATCGGGCCTGTCAGAGAGAACAGTATCAGGTAGTTAGTTTACAATTTTAGTCTCCACAAATGGATAATTTCTCCATAGTCCCCGTCTATATGCAAAGGCAACTTTTTAAAGTGGAATTAGCAGCAGCGCACGAGTGTCAAAAATAGCATGCTATTAACCTCTCTATCTAAATTCATGGCAGCTCTATAATTAGTGTAGTTGTCAGAGAGTGAATTATGCTGCAGATGTGGGTCACAGTGTAATGTTCATTACCCAGAGATAATCAGTGCAAAGACACACAAAGCACGGGTAAAAAGTATTACACATTATGATTCAAACAGATTGACAATGAAGCCAATTTATTGCCATCAGTGGTGTGCTGAAATACTGTGCTTTTACACCATTCTTTTTTAACGCTGATCGTCAAAGATAATAGGTGATTAGCTTTCAGATGAATGAAGCACACGGATGGAAGGTTTTTTTTATTATTGAAACAGCAACATGTACAGTCTACATGTTTGCTGCATTCCTATTTATCATTATATGATGTTGCATTTGGTGCACATATAAGGTTCCACCAGAGGGAGCTTTAAGCAAAGCCACTCATATACAGTACCTGTACCCACTAACAATATTACTGTTATGTGCCTCCATTGAGCCATATAGGGCAACTGTGCACACATAAATGGATAACTTTTCCTACATAATTCTTTGATGTTCATGGTTAAATTAGGTTAGAGTTGTCTACGGGGAGCCAGGAAATGAGATCTGGTGATTATAGTGATAAGGTCAATGTCCAAGAAAGAGGAAATATTATCCAGGCCTCACAAACTCAGATTCAAAAGGGCGATACAAACATATTATTTGCTGTCAGCTCCCCATTTCATGTATATAAGTTACACATGAGATTTCTGATCAACTAATCTCAACTAATGATGTATGATGTGTGACTTCTGATTCCTCCTCATCTCATTATGAGCCTATCAGCATCGCAGATAACACTAGAGCTATCCCCAATCAACACCAGGGGGTGCAATTATATAAGTGACTTCAATTATGAAGGCCTTGTGTGGCAATCTCCAAGTATTTACTTTGCAGATTATAGAGGGAGAGACCAAGAGCAAAATACGATTTGGTATTAATTAGGCTACAAAGCTCGCTCCGAGCGAAAAAATGTCTTATCTGCATGATGCCATATTTTATCACTTTTGTGTTTGGGCTAATTAGAGTGTAAGTGTCCGTGTTAATCCATAATTGTGACACATCATGCTATTAGATGATTTTGCAACACCAACGATGTGTTCTAAATAGGCACAAAAAATAGCCAAATTGTGTAAATAACATTTATTATCTGAACGACTTGAAATCCTGAGTTGTCTGACGGACCGAGCAATGACGTCAACACAGCACATGCATGCGTTGATAGGTGTGTGTGAATATGTGTGCGTGGGCATGCCAGTGAGATGGGTTTATGACAGTGTCATCACACATGGCCAATCATGTGGAACAATGGGCACGGAGGCATGGAGCACAGAGTGGAGAAATGTGATCTGGCCTTGAAAATGTGATCGTGCTTAATATGGATGTCTTGTTTTGAAGAGATGTAAATTTAGCAGGCAGTCTGCAGCCGACTCTTCAACAAACAGATGTCAGAGGACGCGCTGGTAATTGTATTATCCCCCGTGGCTCGTTCATGTGCATTAACTCAGAGTGTTATTTCCACTCGTTCAACCCACTTTTGTGACTACTTGTCATACCTTTTGTGTGCATCCTTGAAGTAGAAGAAGAAAAAAGTCCCACCCTGTCTCTTTAACCGGGGCTGACACAGACACTCCATCTTGGCAGTTCAATAGATTGTCAACATAAGAAGAACTTTTCAGAGGGAGGAGGTAAATGTCAGTCAATAAGTGGCTGACAGGTCAATAGATATTGCTGACCTTGCTGCCACGGGCGTGAGTGTCATGTTGAAGGGCTGGAGATCGAGAGAGGGGGAGGAAAGAGAAGAAGAAGCCCCCCCACCCAATGCCTGCATCCTCAGCCACTATAAGACCACAGATCATGATGGGCTTAGTTATACAGCTGCATAGAAGGGGGCGCCCACATCTTTCCTTAAAGGCCCATACCAGTGTTGCTGTATGTTTCAGCCATGGATGTATTACTGTAAGAGAACTGGATGGTGCCTCATTCATTCCAATGAAAGTGTATGAAAATAACATCTTCATTTCCCTCATTACTTTTACATGAATATAAAAGAAATATAAAGTAAGTAATACAAATTATTCCTAACCGTTTTACCAATGCTTTCAGTTGTTTTCCAGGTTTTCGAAAAATTAAAGTCCCAGTCCTGTTGTCAAAACCACCTAAACCGAGACCAAGTCATGACCAAGACCAGAATATAACGAGACCGAGACAAGACCAAGACTTTGAGGGGTCGAGATCAAGTCAAGACCAAGACCAAGGCAGGGAGTGAAACCGAATCAAGACCAAGATTAAAAAAGTGTGAGTGGACCAAAAACCATTAACCATTAACCATAAACCATAGGCACTCCTCAAATTGATCTGAAAGATCGACATTCCCATAACAACGCCCACAGAAAACAAATAAAAGATTGCCATATGTACAGAAGTGAATTATATGTGAGGGAAATTTTCTTTGTTTTCAATGAGCAATCACAGTAATGATGTTAACACATAAATCAGACAATGCACCGGCAATTTAATGAGAACCCCGCAGTCGTGGTCTTGACCGGTCCTGAAATAAAATCCTGAGTCGTCTTTGTCTGACACCGAGACGAGACCAAGAAAAAATGCGGTAAATTCTGAGATGAGACCCTCAAAAAGAGGTCTTGAGACCAAGATCATCTTGAGTACTACAACACTGATTCATCCTGAAGGGGACATGAATGACATGTCATTTCAAGGCAATCCATCCAATACTTAGACATTTCTCTCGAAACCACAAATGTCAACCTCAAGGTGGTGCTAGAAGAAAAGTCAGAGGATCACCAAAGTCAATAGGATTCAATTTTGTAGGGAGTCCGTCTTGTCAATGTTGAGATATTGTCAGGATGAATGAAACGTCAGGGGATCACCAAAGTTATCTGGGGACAATGAACGTCTGTCCATCCATTCAGTAATTGTTGAGGTATTTGAGGTATTTTCAGGTCAACTCACGTTGACTCAGTTATGTGAATACGTTTGTACAGCGCCTTTCAGAGTAAAGAGTATGAGAAGAGGCTCTGACCTCATCAACATACTGTACACCAAGATCAGCTCAGAGGAGATTGGAGAGTGACAATAATACATTTCCAAAACCCACTGCAAAGGAAAGTTATGCCAAAAAGAATATTTACAAATACCTGAATATGACACATCTCATTGTGTTATTCTTGTTTTGTATTTACTCTTTTCAGAGAGGCCAAAATCCAAATCAAGATGCAACAACAGCAATTAAGTTGTCATTGAATATTTTATTTGCAAATGAAAGAGTAATAACTCAGAAGTCGTAAAAATATACATTTTTTTACTTGTGATATTTACATGGATTGTTTTCATCAAACGAACAAACAAAAAAAATTCTGTACTGTTTTATAAAACCAAAGAGAAGCCACGGCAGAAAAAACAGATGAGAGTAAAGAAAACCAAAAGTGTCTTACATTTCCCTTTAAGTGACGCCGCGCTGAGCGTGTCTCCCCCTGACATCCAGACAATGTAGTCAAGAGAAACAGCCGACCACACAGATCCCACACAGGCCGGTGATGAGCATAGCACACAAAAAAAGTGCAAAGTACATGGATGATAAATTCAAAATAAAGAAGAAGACAAAAATAAAGCTTCATAAAATTTTTCTGTGAATATATTTACAATTGTAGATTTTCTTTTTTTTTTTTCTTCTATTTTTAGCCGAATACAGTTATGTTACATCAAAGCAAAGCATTCCCGTTCGTCTGCTCAATCTCCTATGACATGCAGGTACCTTTGCTTTCCTTCTGGAGGTTGACTACAGCCCCGTCCATCTCCTCTCTCAAAAGCAACAATACATCACATTCCCCTATACTGACATACAAGGCCAAACCACAAAGTCTGAGCATCACTTTGCCCTGCTCAACAGCTTTAATCAGAAATAAAACTGCTTAATAGAACATAAAACATAGTGGCTACATGAGGTTCATACTCCTATCATATAACGCAGGATAACCACTTAACGATTTCATGTTTACTGCACCTTTGAGTGTTGATAATAAGACATTATATAGTGCTGATGGTAACTGTTTTAAAGAATGATATTGGATGTGCTGCTGACACTCTGAGGTGTGTTAAGACTTCCCTCCTCCGCTCTCCGCTGAACTGACAAAAGCTCCTTAAAATTCATTTTGTTGGAAAGAGCGCAAGTTTGTCAGGCCACAAAGCTGCACACATGAGAGGAGAGATGCAACGCGAGGGCTCATAAACTGGGGAATCTGCCACCTGAGACTTGCGGTTGCTGGAAAGCAAATCAAAAAGCTTGGGAGGAATTTAACAGCTGGAAGACTTGCATCCCACCCTCCACCTCCACTGCTATACTTTCATCTGTGGTGGAGGGAATTTCAATGGCAAGAGCCTACAGCCCTGGCTCATAATCAATCCTGTTATACCTCTCCCGATTCCCAGCGCTACTCTCGCAGATTCCCATGGAAAAAAGAAAAAGTCTTGAAGCATATGCTATCCAGATTGTTAAGATGCATAGCAGAGTTGTGTGTTTGCATGCACGTGTGTGTTTTGTTACAGTAGCTGTGTGAGTGAGTGTGTGTGCACATGTCCCCTGGGTGATGCAGAGTAGAGTGTCCCTTTCTGTGCTGCATTTAGTATCCCGGTTCCATCAGTCAGTCATAATACCTCGAGACATTCGATCCATCAAATTGATTCTGAAGGAGCAGAAATAACAAGGACTGCAGTTTGGGGCTTTTTGTTTGTGCAAACCGTGTGTGTGTGTGTTTGTGAGCGCATACGTGCAACTGTGAATGTGCGTGAAGCACACACCTGTATTTCCGTGCGGACCTGAATGTGCCACGTGTACCGGCGTGTATATACAACTTTGACCTGTTTTGTATTTGTGTGTGTGTGTGTGTGTTTGTGTGCGCCTTGAGATGCCATCAGTACACCCAGGGCCGAGTGCATTCTATGTTAAGAGACAGCAAGAGCAAGGAGAGAGCGTACAAGTGGCCTCCAGAGCTGACAATATTATGAATTATGGACGTGCTTTGTCTCGAGACGCCACCCCCACAAGCAAAAACATGACTTGCTGCCTGTGAAGCCAAGTTCAATAGGCAGAGAAGTCAGTGGAAACTAAAATAAACACTGCCAGTCTGCAGTCATATCAATTTGGACAGAGGTTACTTTGCCTGACTGGATCCTTCTCACTCATTTGAATGGCTAACATGAGAATGTGTGGGTGTGGCCCAAGGGCTTATACTGAATTTACATGCACACACCCACACAGACACACTCGCACACGTTCACAAACATGCATGCATGCACGCAAGCACGCACGCACAGACACACACACGCGCACACACACACAGTAGCTTCCCTGCTCAAATATGAACCGCTGTCTCTAGTTGAATATAAAAGGCATTTTTTTCTCATATTCCCTTACAGTTATAAATCATATGTGAAATCCCGCATGTGAAGTCAAACCCCATGTGCTTTTCAGACAGATGTTGGTTTTCAGGACTTTTGAGGTTTCATCTTATGTGACAGGTTTTTACTCCAGTGTGAAAATTTAGATTTAGAAAGATTAAATCTCGCCCCGCTAATGGCCCAGAGAGAATAGCAATATTCATCATAAGCTATAATATTAAGGTGTTGGACATACCGGCATTTTTTCTAGGTGATAGTGGAGCTTAAATTTAGTTTGTCCTGAGAGCCATTAAAATAAAAGCGCACAAGTGGACATTTTAGCTGGATGGTGCGCCAGATTAAAGGATCAGGGGTCACCAAAATATTCATTATGTGTTGACTATAAATACTTGTAGTAGATTTTATGGGAGTCTGGCAGTTACTTTTCAAGATCAATGACCAATTTGTGGTCAAGGGGAAATTTGCACCCAATGGCGGTGCCTGAGGAAAGGTCACAGGGTCACCAAAAATCTGAAGAAATTAACCTCTTGGGATCAGTAAAATCAATACAACATCTCATCTCAATCTGGCCACTATTTGTGGCCACTATCTTGATTAGGACGAGGTTCATTTCTCTTCTACACTTCCATTATGTATATAACATTTGTTTCACATGAGTTCAAATATAAAATATGACATCAGAATAGGGGGCGTCACTTGTTCACACAACATGTGTCCAAAAAAACACACGGTTTAAATTCACTTTTGGGGTTTCCCATTTGACTCTTCTATAAGGGGTATATCTCCCCTCACATACCTTTATTTATTAAATTAAATGACATCATGTGCGTATATCTATCTGTATGTACAATATAAAACAAGACTGATTACAGAATGTACAGTACGTTGTCCCATGGCATGGGATTGCTCTCTCACCATGGATAATTCACTCTGCTTGGTGCTCCCTATAGACTGCATCTGGTATTACCATAGGGCCGGTTCTGTGAAGTTGTATCTCTCAGTATTTTGCTACCGTTGACCCTCAAAGCTGGATGTGAACAGAGACTTAACCACTGGTGTGCTGAAGATAAGGACAAAGGAAGAAACCAGAGGAGAAGAGGGGATTGCAAAGGCACACTAGATAGATAGGCTACTTGCCCCTTCTTTTCAGATATACTTTCAATCAAACTGCACTGGGTCTGTCTGAGGATACGACAAAAGGGGAATTGGCTGATAGCACACAGCTCGAACCAATAACCAAGCAGGGTCCCGGTGATTCAGCGAGACAGCAATCGAGTGCCACTCCATTGTTATGGATCCGGGGAGAGTACTGACAATGATACCATACACACCCTATACAATTGAAGTCTCTGGAATCAAACTCCTCGCTCCCTTCATTCAGACATAGTAATTGTAAAATTGAACGTCAAGGTCAATTCTTTGTGCCTTAGCTCGGATATTGATTCGGTACCTTATAGGGAGCTGAAAAGAATGGGATCCACCATCTTTGTTCATCACACATTCATGGTGACAGATTTTGGTTTCAGTTCAGAAATGTAGCAGGTAAACAAAAGAGTAAAAAAAAAAGCAACAATAATAACCCATCCTAGGGATTGGTGGCACTTCTTAATATGGATGAATGGACATATAGCTGTCTGTCACCCTTTACAACCTGCTCAGAGAGAAGAAACACAGGAGAATAGAAAGAAAAGAAAACAAGTCCAGCTGGTCTAATAGATGCTTATCCCCTATATTTAAAGTATTGACTCGCTATAGGCCTAATACATACTATTTAATTATTCAGGAAAGATATTCAGTACCAGAAAAGGATGTCCATAGATGTAGACAGGATGTGGGAGGGGGGGTATTAACTCCGCTGATTTGACTCCACCGTCAATGCTACATCATTGTACCTGAAGTTTCCCCTGCTGATTGGTAAAGCAGATGAGCTGTTTTGGCGAGCCAGCTGAGTCAGTCTCAGGACCGCCATGGTTTCTCACGGGTTCGTTATGGAGAGCACGGAAGACCGAGAGCACTGAGGCAGATGATGCACACGCCCGCACACTTTGTCTGTCCACATGGATGGGCACAATCGGCCCGGCCCACGGGAGGCAAAAGGGGTTTGTGGTTTCAGAGCAGGTGCTGGAGGCAGCGAGTCGGAGGTGCCGGGTGACATGAATCAGAGAATCAACCCACGCCCCCTTCCCCCTCCTCCCAGAGAAAAAAAATCAGTAGCTGTCTCACACTTTCGTCCTCCTTGTTTCCGCCCTGCTTGTATCCATCTTGTATCCGTCGACGACCAAAGCTCAACAGCTGTGTGACTCCGTTGGTATCCGGCTCAGAGTTTGGATCTTCTTTATCACCCAGCCTTTCACTGTCTCCGTTTTCTTTTTCTCCACTGCATGCCTAACCCTTTGATTTGATAAATAAATAAAAGCTCTACTACTGTAGGGGGCTCCTTCCACCTCGCTGCACGCGGTACTTCCCTGTGCCTCCCAAAGCCGAAAGACGGAACTCAGAAAATAAGTTCTGCCTTCAGGCATGAGAAACAAACAGAGTTGCATCTCAGGTCTTGTTTTTTTCTTTTGTTTTGTTGTTTTACGTAATTCAGTAGGGGGCAAGCATGTCTTATTTTCCCTTTTTAAGTGTGCATTCATTAAAAGTACTTTTGGACTTATAATATTGATTCTTTTAATTACATCCTTTTAACTAGTTGCATTTCTTTGTTTATGGAAGAGTCTTAGTCTTTGGGAAGGGGGGTTAGGGGGCTCGGGCTGGGATGGGAGTCTCACATGGCTGCAGGAAGTGGTCGGCGTTCAGTCCTACACAGTCTGAAAGGCCTTGGTCTGGGCGGGGACCATGAGGGTCGGGGGTGTGGGCCCAGACATGTTCCTGGAGTTGTATTTGGGAGTGGCAGGGGGCTCGGGGGTCTTGGGCACCACTGAAGTGTAAGCTGGAGGGGACTGGGGGAAGCCTGGAGGCTGTCCGTTCTCCTTGAGAGCCGCCACAGCGGGAGGGCGGGGGCGGTGACCGCGCTGGGCGCTATTGTGCACCATGGACTGGGTGGAGGAGGCGCCGGAGCGGGAGCTGCCGGAGCGGGACGAGGAGAGGGAGTTGGGCTTCACGAGCTTGGCCTTGGGAGCCTCCGCATCCTCCCTGTGGTCGGAAACACACACACACACACACACACACACACACACACACACACACAGCAAACAATGACGACAAAGGTCCATTTATTTCATATCAACTGTACCTCTAAAAATAGAGAAAAGGAACACACACAAACACACACACAACCGCAAAACAGCTCGACACAGCACCATTCCCTAACACTATTCTAAGACCCTATTCACATGGGACCAGTATTACATGGGGACCTCATGTAATTCATGAGATACCCCCCAGCCCCTGAGTTTTGTGGAACACATTTGCATGGAATAATAAAATCTGCTGAAATCACTAGTTCCCCAGACGCAATTGTTGAATGAAAAAAAAAAAAAAAAGTTTTCGCTGAGAACACAATGCAAACTTTCCTTTTATAATTCTACTTTCATGACAGAAGGAGAATAAAAAATGTACAAAATAGCACAGAAGAATAGAAACCGCGCGGAAAAAACAACTTAAAATTGACAGCGGCATTAATCACCAAAACTAAGGTAATTTGTGCCGTGATTGTTACTTGGACGGTATTGAAATTGCGTAGGATCTCCGCGGTTATTATAAATCACTGTCACCGGGTCACCAAGGTGTGTGGGTTGCGAGGCGAAGTCAGCAGGTGATATTATCCCATTGATATGAGGCTTATATTCTCTACAGAGAGTCAGAAATAGAAAGCTCTCATCTGTGCACTGTTAGCTGAGCGGTACCTTCTCAGACACACCAGAGTTTGTTCTATAACTCTTGAAAGAAGAACATTTTTAAACAGCAGGTTCTAAATCCACACCCAAGAGATGTGCGTCACTAAAGCTGGTGTAGTCTGGTTCGGCACATTAGTGGAAAGTCTCAGACTCTTAACATGGTATAAAAACAGAAAACATCTACATTATTTACTTAAAGATGTCCCTCAACCGTTCTGCATTATGCATTGTTACATCAATAAATATGCACCTACACCGACTCCAGTCTGTCACAAAACAATGCTGCTGCCTTTACAAGTGTCATTAACGGTCCGCAGGGTCCGCCGCTGCACGCAGGCTTCAGAGCGAGGAACAAACACTAGTGAGATCCCACACACACACAAGGGGTGTGTGAAAAGAAGGCTCTTAAAAGATAATCGATGAACACTTGACCTTGTAGTTGTTGTTATTTTTAGACACACATACACGCACACACACAGGCAGGTAGACAGGTAGACAGCAAACACACCCAAGCATACAGGAGCTGTTGCTGTGTCAGTAACTTGTAGCTGGTTTAGAACAGTTTCAGTTGAACTGGAGCTTATGGAGTAACACACACAGGTTAAAGGGGACATATCATGCTCATTTTCAGGTTTATACTTGTATTTTAGGTTTCTACTAGAATGTGTTTACATACTTTAATGTCCAAAAAACACAAAACACAAAGCCCAGTCTGCTCTGATTGACTTGAGAGAAAAATAAAGTGCACCTTTGCAAAGGTAGTTCTCAAGCCATGGGCGGTATATTCTAAAGGCTGCATGTGACATAGGAAGGGAAGCCAAATATTAATGGCTTGTTGAATCGCATGTTTTCTGATCTATGCAGCCCACAAAAAACTGACTTGGTTGTCTTAATTCACAGTTTGTGGGTTGGCACTGAAAACGTTTTTCATGATATGTCCCCTTTAATGCACAGCTATACGCTAAGATTAGCGCTATTGCTCAAAACAAGTCTGTGTTCAGCTGAACTGCAGCTAAACATGAACTCAACTCACTTTACGCGGGTGTTTTAGATGCATGTTGCGTAATCCTAGTATGTGCTGCAAATTCAATTCTATGATTCACTTTATCCATTTGACTAACTTTTTCAATATATACTTTTTCATTCACCTTTTTAAAGCAATTGCTAAGCAGAGTCAGAAAACTCTGTTGCATGGAACATCAGATATTTACAGTTACAGTATGTATCGGCTTGGCACATTTAATTCTTGTGTATATATCAGTTATTAATAACCTTTATCCTTTTTTTCCCTCCTGATTTGTATCTAGTTCTCAAACTGAGTTCCAATGCAATAAAATACTCTTACACTTTAATTCTAGAGAATTATTTCCGTCTAGTCTGGGGCAGCGACCTGCATAAAACGGCAAGAGAAATTGGGACCTAAAACTTTAATTGTAATATTAACTTTTTCATTTGTCTGCATTGGTTTTTCATGGCTCATCTGCCAACCTTGCACACAGTATGTATATCATACGGCCTACTAAGCTTGAGATAGTACGGGTGCTGCAGCACCCACATCTCCAGGTGCACCGCCCCCGGCCCCAGGTGGCTCAGGTAGCCTATAATTGTATTGTTGCAAGATATATTTTTTCTGTCTCATTATACCTCACATGCCTCTGTCTCTCGCACCTGAGATACCTTGTTTTTGCATGAAATATAACAGCGTCAGCTAATACTTGGTTGTTGTAAATGTTCCTGCTCAGTTTGTCAGACAATCAAAAAATGTAACTGGCTTGACCTGATTAAGGCAGATGAAAGAACACACATGCATGACTATCTGCACTCACAATTTTAGTCAGCATTTTAACTAGAATAATAGCACAAAAAATGTAACAGAAGAAAAGAGGATGCTTAAACCTGATCTCATTTGGAGTCTCCTCCTCCTCGTACTTCTTTTTCTCTTTCTTCCGGAAGACGAGCCAGATGATTAATATGACAATGAGGACACCGAGGGATATTCCCACAACTGCACCCGCTACCTTCCCTACATCCCTCGCATCTGTGAACGGAGAAGAAGAGGAAGTGATGAGTGATGAGAGATAGAGTCACTTACTGTCACCTATTATTCATCGTTCACAAATACTCATGGTCCATGCTCATTCACTGGAAACACCTCAACACCTCCCTACATCTGTGCCACAGTGCCCCAATTCAATTTAACACCTGGGCCATCAGACTGTTTCTGCTGATATGTGTCGTTTTCTCCACATGTGAACCCAACCGTCGTGCTGGGCCTCTCAGGAAATGTGTTAGTGTGACAGTGAAACATAGCTGTTGGAGCATAGGTGGTGACCAGTAGCCACCAGTTTAAGTTTAGTGCGGTCCCAATAGTGTTAGAGGACAGGGAGAGTGAGAGTGTGGGGGAATAAATGTATTTCCAGCTGCTGTTTGAAACAATAACCATCAATCAGTGTGGCAGTTTGGTGAGAGGTGAATGCCGCGAGGTCGACTCTCCCTTCCATCCCCAAAACTCACGTTGCATTGTGACCTCAATGGTGCAGTTTTCCTCTCCCACGTCATTGCTCGCTGTGCACCTGTAGACTCCTGTGCTGTCCATGGTGAGGTTCCTCAGGGTCACGAGCTCTGGGTTCTTCAGATCTGGGGAATTCAAATAAATGACTTGTGTGCTGTATATAGTTTCCTGCATGTTTATCCACAATGTCAATTACATTCGCAGGACATGACAGACAACTGAAATGTATTTAATGGTTGAAGAGATATAGAGGGAAAGAAGCATGAGGGACAGAAACAAAGAGAGAGAGACATTGATGGACTGTTTATTTAAGAAGGAGGCCCATCACAGTGAGGAGGACTTGAAGAGAGTAGCAGGAGCGATGGAGCCCCACAGCCCCATGGGATATTTAGTCATCCCCACCAATGACAACCATGTGATATTACCTTTCAGCAGACCCATAAATAATGAGTGCTGACGCTGTGTGTTATCGTCCAATGAAAACTAATTAGACTGAACAGGTGTTGTTCGGTGGAGGTCATTAATTTGAAGGTTTTTGTCTGGGCACGCGCCATCGCAGATGCCAATTGAACACTGGAGGGAAAACTGAGACAGAGAGGTTGGCACCCCGGGGGTGTTTATGCCGGTTTAGAGAATACACAGTAGGGAGAATTGCCCTACCATTAGCTTCTCTGCTATAAACTGTCTCTGTTTCTATTTACAGGCGGATATGCCTGGTTATGATCCAAGAGGAATGCCAGAATCCACACCATGTGAATGAAGTGTGCCTCAGGGCTACTACCGAGCCAATGTTTTTTTTTTTTTTTGTTAGTACAGAATGTAGCGGGAGCTGCCAGGCCGGTTCTGTGTATTACATTTGATTTTCTCCACTTTACACACAATCCAAGAAAACACTCAGTTCACACTGACATCATGCATGCAGGTATAATTCACTTGAGCCAGGCTGACATTTCAACGTCAGAGACATCTTCGTCAGATGACAGTATCAGCATGGATCCTCATGTTTATACAACTCATCCCAACAGAGTACAACCAGAAATCACAGTGCTGTTTTTTTGTGTTTGATTTCCTGGAAAAAAAAATGCAGTATGCATAATGTGGTCTTTAGCTGGAGATGGTAGTACTGGCACCGGTCTAAAGATAAGAAAGGCATGCAGAATCAGTGGCCTAATTAGGACAATCTGAGCCCTTCTAAGTGTCCTTTAGTAAAGCATTGTAACTGTTAATGATCTGGTGAATCCGCTCAGGAGGACGTAGTTGTACTAAGCAGATTTAAGTGTCAGTGTTTGCAAATGTATAAATGTGAAGTTGGGAGGAGGCGAAGGAAAGGCAGTGTGCTCAGCAAAACACTTCCACGGATAAATGCAGCCCATAAAAATCACTAATATGAACATGAATCTTCGTAGCATTCCTCTGCAGAGGGCTTGAATGATGAATCAGCACGTCAGCGTCGTGCCAATTATTTTCCTTACCTATCAGTGCCAGGTTTGGCAGTTTGCCCAGACTCTTGCCTTTGTCCAGTACTCGCTCCCACTTGTAGTGGATGGGGTCAGAGCCGTCGCTGGACTTGCAGCTCAGCTTGACATCGCTGCCCTCCAGGAGTTTGCCATCCATCCAGCACTTCGGCGTGGAGGGTTTGACTGTAAGGACGCAATGGGAATCAGAAACGTTTTAATACAAATGTGCAACAAACAAGCTCCTTGTCACATTGGTACAGATTAACTGTATTTATAATTTGGAGTTTTGCATATAATTTCAACCATTTCAATTCCTTTTACCTATTGTGATGTAATAACAGAGCAAAGTAATTGAACAAGCAAACAAAGGGACTCCTCTGGTTGCAAAAAAAGTCAGATTGTATAGAAGTCTATGAGAAAATGACCCTACTTCTCACTTGATTTATTACCTCAGTAAACATTGTAAACATGAGTTTATGGTCTCAATTGCTAGTTTCAGGTGCAGAAGTTTAGTTTTCTCTCAGAACACTTGAATTTCAATATGCTAAAAGGTTATTATAGAATTTTTTCCCAATGATGCCAAAAAGGTTCTGCCTACTGAAGCTTTAACTAGCCATAGATACTAGACCAAAGATGAGTCTGTAGCAGCATCAAAACAAGCGTTGTAGTTGATCCATTGACAATGAATGAGAGATTTCCAAAATTTGAACTGTTATTGCTATTATAAAATAAAGCTTAAAAGCTCAAACAAATATTCTATGAGTTAATAAAACCAGTCTTCCATTCATTGTCAGTGGTTGGGTTAGTGATGATTTTACTCTCTGTGTGTCTAAAATGAGCTGAATTACAATGGATGATCTCTTTAAATAAATAAAAAAAAAATACTGACATACAAGTTATTCCATAATGTAAATCCAAGTGAAACAGTCAAACACCATATAAAATGAAGAGCAAAGGCATAAAAGTGACATAATAAGAACACAAATGGCTTGTTAAGTTGCACACAGTTGAATTGTTTAATATACATTGTAAACTTTATTTAAATGAGTCTATCTTTATCCACTACTTGTGTCATTTACCATTTTTTAATAAGGGTGAACGTAGCATCACAGTCATTTCTCCGAGCTGGTGACACACGCAGAAAAAGAACAGTCCCATAGGGAATGGATCAATGTGACCCCAGAGCTGGCTGTGGATGCTTGTGGTAATATGTTCTCCACAGGTCAGAGGTTTGGTCATAGTCCAGTAGCTGGAGGCACAGTACAGTATAGCTGGTGCCTGCTGAGCCCTGTACAGCTGCTCTGTTTAGATACACGCTGAGAAGCTCGGCAAAGCTCTGAAAGCAGGAAAACAGCACACCGTTTTCTCCCTCGCAAGTGAGGTATTTTTAGATCACTGGTGGGCTAAATTTAAACATCCACTTTGTGTTTTTGTTGCGCTGTCATATTAGCAATGTCGACTTTTGTGTATTTGGTTGTTACTGCTTATCAGTAGCGTTGCATTATAAGTAACTGTAGTTCTAAAAGAGAGTTGGTGGCAATGGTACATAAAGCCAGATAGCTTATGTGCCTTTGTCCATCTAACCCTCCTTCTCTCCTCATTTGTGTGTGCACTTCGCAGCTTTGTCAGGGTCAGTTAGGCACACACACAAATCCAAACACACCTATATTTGCCCACACAAAAAACACAACACATATACACTCAAACACACTAAATCTGCACATGCAAATCCACACACTCTGTAGCAAGAATAGTGCAGGCATCCAGTCGTAACCGTGCAACACAAACACAACCGCTGGAGAGGCACGCATAAACCCTGGCATGCACACAAACACATACACTCACACAGACCGTCTCATGCCAAGCCAGCTACCAGCTCGGCTGCCAAGCTATTATCTTAGCGTGGGGAGCGAGAGGAAAAATGCAAATGTTCGTCTCTCTCAAAATCGAAAGTGTCACCGCAAAGCTGAGGGCAATTTGTAAAAATCGAGGCACTAACTCAGTGAAATGTCTTTATGGAAGAGAGAGGAGAGTGAGAGCGAGGGGATTAACAGACTGTTCCATTAGAAAACCAATAACCGCGGGTTGAACTAATCTCCCATGATGTTTTAATAAATCGCCCGCTTTTCTGACATTGAGAACGCTCTTGCTCCTCCCGCTGGACTTTGTGGCTGGCTTTTGTGGCGCTGCCGCTCCCCCTTTTGCTGTCTGTCCTTCAGAGTTGTTTAGCTTTTCGAGATTTGCAGGCAGAGACGCATATTACCGCTGAGCTAGTTGTAAAGCTAAGCCATTTAGAACCATCTGTGTGTTGTGCAAATGAGGAAAACAAAAAGAAGGGGATACAATGTACAATGATGAATTTGCTGTGCACCCGATTCGACAGTTATCAGGCCATTAAATAGGCATTATCAGTTGCTATAAGCACCATAGATGTGGGTCAGTAGGGGCCTACTGTGCCTACTATGTTGCAAAAGTGAAAGCGAAACTTAAAAGCAACATGTTCTAACATGTAAAATTGAATGAAACATTACTTTTTTGAACACAAACAAAAGGGCTTCTTTAGGTTTAGTGAACAAAACTACAACTTCTTTAGGTTTAGGTAACAAAAACAGTTATGTTTAGGGGAAAACATCTTGAAAGTGAAACTTAATGCTTGTGAACACAAAGACATCTGACTTCTGCTCCTGTCTTAATTACTACGGTCGCTAGAGGTCGCTGTTGTCTTCTTTTATTCCTTCTTTCGGTGATCAACCATATGAATAGATGGTAAAACCTTCTATTGGGTGTAGTGGGCCCCTATTGTCCCACATCTAAGGTGCTTATAGCGACCGATAACGCCTATTTGATAGCCTGACAGCTGCCAAAACAGGCTTTTCTATAGTTGTAAGAGCTGAGACATGACTTGTACAGACTTGTACATTTCCTAAGTAGCTTATCAGCGGTTAGATTTATGACAGATGATTTTTTTTCAATGTCATTTTCAACTGCTAAATTTCATTACAGAATGTACATCAAACTTAAAGCAAGGTCTGTTGTTTCTCACGGATGTCATAGAGGACACAAATGTATTAGCCTGTGCTATATAGGCATATAAAGACTTTAACTTGATGCTTGTCCTTGTAACTCAGACTCTAACATAATCAATCATGTTCTGCCAGACCCAGTCGCATGTTTCTGGTCTCACCTCATCAACAAACCAATCCAAACGAACCCAAACAGCATGAGCGAAAATCAAATCACACTGTCTGAATCAAATTGAATCATTAGGACAGTCAGCATGACGGAGGAAATGTGCCAGGCTAATGATCCACTGATTAGGTCTGTGTGTGTATATATGAGTGTGTACAAATGGGTTTGGGTCTCTTCATGACCCGACTGTGTGTCTATTACAATGTGTCTGCCAACACTCACCCAGCACAATGAGGTTGACCTGGCTCCAGTGGTACTTTCCCCCAGTCTTGACTTTACAATAGTACTCCCCGGAGTCGGTCAACAGCAGGTCGCTGATCAGCAGAGAGGCGTCTCCGGCCAGGTACTCCCCAGCAAAGGACAGACGGCTGGCCTCGCTGCCCTCATTGGTGTACACCTGGCCCCCAAAGAAGGTAATGATCTAGATATAATGAAGAGCAGAAAAACAAAGACATATTTCAACATTGTTTACTGTATTCACTGACTATTCCCAGTACTCTCTTGTGTGACAAGCTCCTAATGTCTCCCTCGACATTCCCGAGGGCGACTTCAAATCACAGTCGTCCCACTGCCGCTTAACTCTTCCTTTTAGGGGAATTTTCCAATTTCCTCTTGGACCTGGTAAACTAATATTATTTTTTGTATCTAATTAATGCAACCAATCCCCCAAATAAGGCTTTCATATCACTTAACAACACTGTCGGTTAATTTACTGTAATTTCCCAACAGTAATACCCTTGATATATCTGACTGGTAGCCTGCCATTAACATTTAAAATTACATAACTCCGATGATGCTGTACGTAGAGCTCAAACACATCCACATAGTCCCTCACTGCGTGAACAGTGTCGAGAAAAACAGAATACCAGCACTCATGGGTAACACTGTTAACAATCACTTTTTAATTAACACTTGGGAAATAATATTTTACAAATGAACGCATTTGCTGGAATGCCAGTATCCTGCCAGTATTCATTTAGCTGATTATCTGCGAGCGCCGTTATCTCCTTATGCTCTTTCTACGAGCGGAGCTGTCAAATTGACCAAATAAAAATCTATTCTGGTGCTGAGATAAAAGATTAAAATGCCCACAGTGGCACTGATGTGATGTTAGCACTTTGGCAAACATAAAAGAGTGGAGAACTAAACAAATGTCTCACACCCTAAAAAAAAGTACATCCATAGCAACCTATACTAGTGTTCAGACAAGAAATGTGTGTTTCACCCACAAAATACTGAACGGTTTTCAATGAAAATGACAAAATCAGGCCATGTGTCATGTTGGATCTTGGTCAGATCTGGATCTTATAGTGCCACACTGTTGCCCTTTTTTATGCAAACCAGTAGAGGCATTGATTTGTCTTCACCAAATAAACAAAAGTTATTCTTTTGTTTTATGATGTGATACTGTTATCTTACAATTGGTTGCCAAAGTTCTGCAGCATGGCATAAACTGCCATAAATCTTGAGTGCATTATACTAGTGTCAGCATATAGTGCATGCTCCATCAAAATATTAGCATACATTGGCATGTTGGCTAGCTGGGCAGTATCATGACACGGGGGCGCTTCTGGATCTCCCCATTTAATGTTCACAATTAACAGCTACTGAGTATTGCAGTCAGTATTGGATTGAAGTCAGTAGCACTGCATTAGTCATTTTCAAAAATATAATAAACATGCCTGGTAATAGTGATAAAATGACCAAATGGGGTGGACTTTTGAAGTGCATTAATACTATGTATTGATGTGTTTCTGTGGGGGAATAGCAGGACTGTTAACATACAGTATGTTTGTATGGATGCCTGTATATGTTGTGTACCTCACACATTCAGGGTACAAACATATATGTATGTCTATTTAAATTCAAATGCATATATACTCAGGTGGGTAAGTCTTTTCTATATTGTTATTTTATTTTATTTATAATTTGAGGTAACACTTCATTTTACAGGTCCGCAAATTTCATGTTAGGTGATAATTAGCAAGTAACCTATTTGAAATTTCTTTGGAATTACTGCCAAATTACCCCAATATTTACCTAAAAAGTTAATCAAAAATTACTTTATTATAAACATTATTTAATAATGATATGCTAAAATGGCATATAATCGTTAGGGCCCTTAAGCTTGAGAAGCGGCGGTGCGCTGCTCTTCATCAGAGGTGGAAAACCAAAACTAATAGAAGACACTTCTGATCAGGCACAGATCTCACCATTGTGTGACTTATTGTCTACACAAATGTCACCTGGTAGCTAATGTAATGATTCTGGGAGTTTATTAAAGAAATTTCGATTAAGTTATTTGCAAATTATCATCTATTTACCAGCAGACATGGAAATAAAGCATATCAATTAACTTTGTATTATTTTCCTGTAAATGTATTAAATAAATTACCAGCTATTGGGAAATAACGGAATATAATTATTAAAGAATGTTTAGAATAAAGTAATTTTTTATACATTTTGAGGTAAATATTGGGGTAATTTGGCAGTAATTCCAAAGAAATTTCAAATAGGTTACTTGCTAATTATCACCTAATTACCATGAAATTTGCAGACCTGTAGAACCTGACAATTTGTGAATTAACTATATCACAAAATAAACAAAATATAAAACACAAAAGAAACAACAATCACATGAAGTGTATCTTTATCAGAACTTTGAAACAAACTAAAATTAGGCTGGTACAGAAAAGCATGTTTGTGTTGCGGTTTGCGATTGACACAATCTATTATTTTCTTCTTCCCTTTTATTTTTAGCACAAGGTTCATTGATGTTTGCAAAGACTTGGTCTTCAAAGGAAAAATCAGTTGATTTGAAACTTCACTGGAGACATCTAACATCTGTAAACCTGAACTGGAAAGCTTTCATTTTCTCTTCTCTGCCTATTTATGCCTTTGTATGCTTATTTCTATATACTCTCCTTGTTTCTCTCTCTCCTTCTCTCTCTCTCCATCCACATCCACAAACACAAACAAACACAGCTGTCACAGTGGCCTATTACTCAGGGCAAGTGAGAGCCTGCAGATGGGGACTGCTAAATGCCGGTGCCACAGCGCATCAGTGCCTAAGAAGCGGGGGCACCTGCCGTGATCACAGGTGACGACTGGCCATTTACACACACACATACACACATCCACAGACCTTCACACACAAAGTAGCTTCTAAGCAAATGTAGAGAAGAAACACACTATGAATGCAAACAGACATACGTTACTGTGCCATAGCTGCAGGCACAGAGCGACACCTAAACAAAAGTGGGACATATTTTAAAAAGCACCTGCCTACGGGCACTCTTCTGCTGCCTTCATGAACTCTGGGCATTTATTACTCACATACACATGTAGACTACACTGCAAGTGTATGTGTATTCATGCTTCTGGTTATGTCTGGGTGCACTCTGAACACATACTCATGACACAGAGAGAGAGAGAGAGAAAGTGAAGGTGCCAGTGAGTGTGAAGAATTTAAGAATTATTTAGAAAATGGCTACGGGCTGTTAGCATAGTTTGCAATTAAAATGAGGTGGTTTGTTTATTCAATAAAAAATGAAAAAGCTGTATGCAGACATGGAGCGTCTCTACCTTCCCTAGCTTTTCTGACTGGATAAAGAGTCATTAGATGAACCATGGTGTAACAGAACCTGGACTCTGCCTGGAGTGTATGCGTGTGGCAAAAATATTAGATTCTCATTTATGTATATTATGTCTCATATATGATACCAGTCGCACGAAAGCAGTATAAATGACACGATAACGCGCAGGACAAAAGCGTGCAATAAGAGAGCCGTTCTTGCTTGAGGTGTGGCATTTGTAGGACATGTAGTCTGTACTTACTGCAATGTAAATGCATCTGCCTAAATATGCTACGCTCAGAGTTAGAGACATAGAATAAAAAGTGAGAAAGACTGCTTATGGTGGGTGGGAGAGGGGAGGTGGATTGGTCTAACAAACACAGGACTTTCAACCAGGAGACCGGTGTTTGAGGCCGGTATTTTGTTTTGTAAGTTACATTTGTGACATTTGTGACATTGTTACTGTACATATTTTAATTAGTTTACCTTTTTGAAGGCAAACCATGATGGGTTTCCTAAACCTAACTAAGTGGCTTTGTTCCTTCATACATCTGTGTAATATTTATGCCTTGGCAAGGCAAAACGTATTCACCTATTCTCTGATCAAGGAGTGATTGTTAAAGATTATTCGGACCAGATTACACACAAATGTATTGTTGACATTCAAACACTCAAGGCATTTTGGTTTTGTTTTAAAACTGTCGTCCATAATGTATTATATAATAATATATGTCGTTAATATATCCATCTGAATAGTAGAGTAAATACAGAAGAAAAGGAAATAAAGAAAAATACATATTTGTATTGTTGGAGACAATCTCCACTCTACTATTCATGAATATTAATCAGCTCAAATTGTCCTGGTAATAAATGCCAATAAAGTATGTTCAACATTTTGTGCTGGAAGGGCTGCAATTTAGCATTTTCTTGCAACAACATACAGTAAACTCTAACTAGTAACCCACTGCGGCTGGTGTATTTTCCAAGACTTTCAGCCTTGAGTAGCTTGTTTCACATTTAAAAAAAAAAATGACATCCTTCCATGTCTTCGCCACCGCTGTTGCTATGGTAATAGCCAGTGTTTAGAGTGACTATATTTATAGTTGCAGGTCAGCACAGTGAAAACCAGCAGGGTCTTTTACTCTTTGTCTTGAAGCATGTAGATGAACTTTAGTGAGACGTCTCCAGCCCCTCCGTGTCCTTAACACATGTAGCCTGTACATTTGCTAACAGAGGCTAAATGTTGACAAGATGCTCTTTCCCTCTCAACACGGCCCTCCAGCAGAACAAAAGAATGATTTATTCATACAGCTACAGGCACAGTCTCTTTCCTAATCAAATTTTCAGACGTTTGATTTTAATTAATGGCGCCTTCAATGTTATCTTCCCGTTAAATATTCATCGCAATGTGGCAGCCCCCCTCTGAATCATCAAAGCGTAAGACACTTGTTTTCCCCTTTCTTTCATTCCTCGCCCCTCTGTTTCCCCCTCCACACACTCCTTTTCTTTTGTCTTTTTAACCAACACATCAGTGCATGAACAAACGACTTCCAAAAAGAAAAGGAAATCTCTTTCTTCCGACAGAAAGTTGGTGAGATTTTACGCTCTGTCTGTTATCAGATACTACGCTCAATTGGGGTGAAGAAAGGCAATGATTTAAAACCAGTGAAACGATGCCAAAAACGGCTCAGAGGCTGTGAGACACAAAACCAAGTTAAGGCTATTTAAAGACTTTCAGCCAGGTGATGCTTCAATTGGGACAGAATAGTTGTGCTGTTGTTAAGCTGAAGTCCAGAGTCAGCGGCCATCAACTGATTTTGTGTTTTGTGTGATTTCTAGCTATCAGGTGGAAAGCTACTTGTCAAAGTTTTTTTCTAAACAGACCCCTCAGTTTTTTTTAAATATAGGCCTCTACCAAACAGTTGAGATTTTGCTTCATGGAAAAAGAAAAACACATACCATGTACTGTTATTATGCTATTAATAGGTTAATAAACCAACATATGTAATTTTGTTATCATGAAATTAGTAGTATTACCAGCACTAGTATTATTCCATGTATTTATTCTAGATTTGTATCATATTTACAATAAACTACTTTGAAAACATCTCAGAAATGGTAAAAAATCATACTGATATAATTTGAGCATATATATAAAATGGCATAACATTAATATTAACAAATTATATTAACAACAGTGAATGTAAGTTTTTTATTTCATAAAAATTGTAAATGTATTGTCTTAAAATCACTACTTTTACCAGTAAAGGACAATTCAACCGTTTGGTAAAAAAAAAAAAAAAAAATCATACTTAGAAATTATTTCAGCATATATATAATGGAATAACAATAAATCGACCATATTAACGACGTTGAATGATCAAAACTTTTTCTATTTAGTAGAAAATAGTACATTTTAATAACATCATTAGCTTTACTACCTTTACCATAAAAGGACAACTGAACCGTTTGGTAGAACATGTCTTTAGACAATGATTTGACCCTTATTAGACTTTTTTGCATCAAGTTACATACCTCTGTTCAGTAAGGCCTCTGAAACTATGATATGTTGAAAAAATATGCCTACCTTTGAAAATTAGACCAAACAGAGTCCTCATGTCTGGAGTGACGTTTTTGTTGCTAACTAGCAGGTTGAGTTAAGTTCAACACATTTTTCAATGATACAGTATACAGTATAAAAGATTTATAAAGTATATATAAGATATAGTGACTCAAATTGTGCTCTACCAAACGGTCGAGCACAACATTAAAGGGCTAAGTAAACAATTTAAAAGACAGATAGTACATAACAGATGCTTAATATGCTCAGATGTAATTCAATCTCAAGTACAAAACAAGTACAACAACTTGCAAAGAAAGCAGGAGCACTTTCGAGTGACAGACATGCAGCGTAGACCGTCTTTATTCCTTGAGCTGACGTTTCGCAAACAGTGTGCCTTCCTTAGAGCTTTAGGGAGTGTGTGTAGTCTCACGTCAGTTGTGTGTTGGTGAAGCAGTGTACAGTAAAAGCTCTAGAGAACCTGGAGTCTCTGCTGAAGCTGTTTTAAGGAGAAACACTGCAGAAATGCTACTCTGTGTGTCGGCTAATGTTAGCTTGAATTAACGATTTCTAGCTAGCTTAAAGGGTAACTTTGGTATTTTTTAACCTATTTTCCCATGGTTTTGTGTCTTAGTGACTCATAGGGATAACATTTTCTGAAATCGGTCCAGTATTTAGAGAGAGTGCTTTAATATGTTGCTATTGGGGCAAGCTGGCACCGTCATTTACGTCCACTAAAAGTGCTTGTTTTTGCCATGATGGGCTCTGATTGTTATTATAAGTGTCTGACAATATAGAAAGAGTCTTGCTCAAGTCTTCTGAAATCTGGTGAGGTGACGTGTTGCCGGAAGACAACGGTGGAGTAGTGGAATACATCCATCATAATGGAAACGTGAGTGCCAGTCGGGCAGAGTTTGTTTTGTTGGAGTACAGAAAGCGTAGCTAAGTGTTATCTAAAAGCTTTTCAATGTCATGGCTGAATATTTAGATGATTTCAACAATGTGGATGTTGAAATCATCAAAAATTTTTAGATGATTTCAATGATGTTCAATGTGGACGTCATTGAATTCGATGGCCGCCCATATTTATTTAAGCCAGAGTATACGGATAATCCTAAAATATTCCAGTTCTTCAGGTTAGTGTTTTGGTGGTTATGCTACCAAGCTAACAGTCACACATTGGAAAGTGATGAAAACATAATTAAGACTGTTTCTGTGTTAAAGGTGTTAGAAACAGTGCAGTCATATTTGTAAAAAAACCAAAAAAAAAACAAAAAAAGAAGCTAATTGAAAATCAAGTCCAAGTTGTGTTTGTGCCTGTCATGCTGTAGGAAAAGGGTCCAAGGTTAGGCTATAACTATGAAATGAGTTGGGGAACATTCTGGGCATGATTGTTCCTTTGTGAAAGGCAGTAAAACTTGAAGAGCCACAGTAACTTTGGGCATTGAGTTAATGTGCAACTATTATGGCTCCTGTTGGAAATCAATCAGCATGACTTAAATGGAGGAACGATGGAATGTAGATAAAAAGTGGATGTGTGAAAGAGACCGAGGGAAAGAAGGAGGAGATATAGAAGAAGATAGTAGTAGACAGAGGTCGGCGTTTTAGCGCAAATGTTCCCATTGTCATTTTGAAAGTTCTATAGAAAAGGTCACAAAACCTGTAACCCCAGGATTCAAAGCCATCAAAAGTGTGTTTAAGGTGTTCTTGTGTTTATGTTCTGCCTGTAGCATAAAAACACCTTTTATGTCTGAAGAGGACAGAATTCAGGCTGCTCCTGTAGTTGGCAATGACTCATTTCAATGAATGTGTTAAAAAGACACAAAAACAGAAAGAAAAGGGAATCCCGTCTCACCACTTTCTGTTTGGAGTTTGGTTTCTGCAGTAGCCACTCGATGTCGAGAGAGTTGGACGACGGGAACTGGTGGTGGCATGGTAAGGTGGCATTGTCCCCAACGACCTTCTTCATCTCAGTCTGGGCACCCGCTGACAGCAGGCTGAATAGAACTGAGGAAGAGAGAGAGGGGGGCAAAAACAGGAGAGGGAGAGGTAGAGAGATGTCAGATGGGGACACTTGAGAGTTGAGACAAGAGGCAGATGCTGCAGATAGGAAGCCAATAGAGGATATTGAAACGGAAGACGCAGCGAGAGATATGACCCAGAATCCCAATCACTATCTGACAGATGCTGAGATACGTCACACCCGGACACTGAGGAGAGAGGATTCTTTTTACAGGAAATAGAGTTTGGCATGGGAGGTCAGAAGGAAGTATTATGATGATCTTTTTTGTTAACCCCTTTTGACAAGGCCAGTCAAAGAACACATTCTTATTCACAGCAACAGCTGTGGGGAATTGTGGCCTGGGAAGGACAGGTACACAGCCTCTGACTACCGAGGCTACGCTGCCTGCACATGGACACGTCTGCTATAAAACTGGAGAAATGCAGTTATTGAGTTACTTGTATTACTAACATTTTCCAAACTACTCCTGGCTACTTTCCCTTTTATCATGTGTGACCAGTGGGTAACCTTGGGGTCTGAAAAGTGAAGCCAATGTGGAAGTGCCTTAAACTTGCATTCTCTCTAACAGCCAGCAGGGGGCAACTCCTCTGGTTGTAAAAAGAAGTCTGATTGTATAGAAGTCTATGAGAAAATGAGCCTACTTCTCACTTGATTTATTACCTCAGTAAACATTGTAAACATGAGTTTATGGTCTCAATCGCTAGTTTCAAGTCTTCTTCAATACAGCATGATGATCATTTAGTAAATTATGGTCCCATTTAGAGTCAAATAGACCATAAAGCAGGGTATGCTTTAGGGCATGGCTACCTTGTGATTGACAGGTCGCTGCCACAGTGTTGTATGGGAGTTGTCCGTGTTTTCGACTTACAACTTTAACCCTTTCACAGTGTGGTTTCAGTTCATGAAAGTTAATTGTACCATTTTGGTTGCCTAAAAATGTCTTATTCAGCGTTCGGTTGTACTAAGCTCCATCCTCTTGTGTCATTTCTGGTTGCAAAAAAACCCAACATGGCAACAGCCAAAATGCTGAACTTGAGGCTTCAAAATGACCAATTGGTGAAGTCACGGTGACTACGCAAACTTTTTTATAAAAAGTCTATGCGTGTGACAAAGTAGACAAAATGAGATTGAGATTAAACGGAACACGCAATCACACAGTAACACACCCAAAAAAATCCTACTATCTACTCTAGTGAAGAACTTGGGTTGCAAAAAAAGTAGCAATAATTATGATTGTGTGCACAAGCGAGTGACTTTGGGCACCAGCCAGACTGTCAGGGCCTGTGTCTCAGTGGGGGAGCAGCGAGGCTAATTTATTGGAGGATGCTGGACAGCCCGGCGGGCCTGAGTGGAATTAGCCAGAGGCGTCAGGGGGGTTTGCTGGAAGCTGAAGAAGCTATGGATGGTGTTGGTGTGTGTGTGTGTGTGTGTGTGTGTTTTGGGGGTGGTGCACTGCTGAGATATTTGACTCCCTCCACCTGGTAGAAAGACTGAACGATACCACAGAGCGCCACTGAGCTTACACACTCAAATGTGACAGATATTTTTGGCTCTACAACATTTAACTTAACTATCTGCCTTTAATTTAATTGCCGAATGAGCCAATATCTCCTGAGTGTGTAAATATTGTTACATATACTTTTCATTATCATGCTGCTTAATAACGCGGAGGTTTAATATTTCCTCCCGTTTGCACAGAATAAATAAACAAGGTGTGGGTTGCGTATTTAAAGGAAAAACTCTGTATATTCACAGGTGTTGTGTCTGCGGTGGAGTGATTCAACCCAGAGCCACTCTTTGAAAGAATCCCTTTGTGCTCAACAGGCACAATCGCATGCTGTCAAATGTTCCACGGGAGGCCAAATGTGGCTTGTGAATGCATCAACATTCACTGGGCGCCCGTCCACTTGCTCACTGGTCCACCCTCACAGGAGCCAACACCCTGTCCCACAAGTGATCTCTGGGCCAATGAAAATGTCAGCTCTGTGCTGTGAAACCAATGAGTCAGTGCTGACGCAGGACACAGAGGAGAAGCCTCACAAAAACAACGTCTACCAGGGGAGCGTCAGTCATACGGATGACATCATCTGGTGAATTTCAGCAGTTATTCAAAGTTTTGTTTAAGCTCTGTCTGTTAACTTTGTGAGTCTATAAGCCCGAGCTTCGGGCTACTCGCTGTCAATCACGTTTAACGTTTCCAAATTGCCATTCACCAGTTGGGCAGAGAGAGGGCACTTCACGGTTGAGTGTTTGCGTGTGTCCATTTGGCAGCCCAGGAGTGACTGTGGTCCTTCTGCTCTGTTGGACCACCTGTTCAATCCAAGTCATTAGTCAGCAGAAAAATACGGGCCACCCCTCCAAACAGAGGAGCCCCAGGACCCTGAAGGTATCCCCGTTTATGACTTTTTAATGCAGCGTGTGCTGGGTCATTCATCTTGTGGGCTCCCCACCGATATTAGTTTGGATGTCAGGAAAGAGAGAGAGAGCGCTGCAGTGAAAAGAGAGTGAATGGTCAGACTGTGTGTGTGTGTGTGTGTGTATGTGTGTGTGTGTGTGTGTGTGTGTGTGTGTGTGTGTGCAGTTGGTTGGACCTAATGGTGCGAGTTAATGCTCGATGGTGGTATAGTGGTGTGCTGGGAGACCTCTGCCCACCGTCTCCCCTCAGCTCCTCAGGCTAACCTCTGTAATCAGTGCTCCCACACCCATCAGCAGCCTCGGGCTGAACCCGGCACTGTGTAGCGGGCCTGATAAGAGCTCGCTGCTCCTTTTCTCACCTCCCACCTCCTACTTTACTGCCCACCGCTTCAACTGTAGGCGCTGTAAATGGAAGAGTTTACCAGAAAGATAGATATGGCCAGGGTGACCGCTGAAAGCGGGGCATTGCAATCTTTTCCCAGACAAAGTACTTGACTTTCCCACAAGCTGACTTTAAACTGACCTTCAAAAAATGACTGGGATCAGCTCACTAACTTTGGCATTGCTGTTGACGAAAATATGCTTCATTGGCAAACAATGAGGATTTGAGTACTATAAACTGTATGTATTTCACAGAAAGAAATAGGCAGCGAATGTTCTGCATCTGTGACGGAAAGAAAACTGTCTTAGTTTTTGCCAGAAAGAGTTGGCAGACAAATCAAAATGGGTATTGGTTGGTATACAGTCGCTGCTCCCCACTTTCCCACTTATTTATGGCCTTGCAGAGGGGCTTTTGTGCTGTGGAATGGATGACACAGTGCTCCCAAAATAAAGCTCGCCTTGATGTGCATTTGCATTTGCATTGGCCTCATTCGCCGTGTGCACAGCTGGGATGGCTGGACTGCAAGACCCCATCATTTGTGTCAACATCAACTACGAGACACAACAGAATTCATTGCTGTGGCAGCTATGCACACACAGTGTGAAAAATGTGTATGCTCAGTTAAGTTTGGGTTTATGACCTTGGCTTTCAATTTGCAATAAGGTGACCTAGAAAGAATAAAAACTGTGAAAACACATCAGCTTAAACCGAGACAACGCTCCTAGTCACAGTGCTGCATTCACACGTCTTTATGAGATTCCATAAGGACATGGGAAAGGCCATCTAAATAAACATGGCCATCTTGAGGGAGAGATAAATGTGGAGAGGATTTGTGATATGGTAGCTGGCGCCACATCCCAGGCCATGTCCTCCATCGCTCTTTCTCTGTCATTGTGTCTGCTTTTCTCAGCTCTGTTTGGCTCAGCTTCATGCTTTCATCTGTGGCGAGGTTCAATCTTTACCCGCAGAAAGAAAGAAAAGGAGCATATCATAATTAACAAAAGAAAGTGGAAGCTAACACCAGAGGTTTGGAGAGAGATTTGAGAGAGAGAGAGAGAGAGGCTATGGTGAAACATGGAGGAACCCATTTCTATGAAAAGACCCTAGGGGGAGTTGTGCTCCAGTAAATCCGCCTTACAGAGCCCTGCAATCTTGTTATAGTGTGGCCAGTGAGACGGACAGACAGACAAACAAGGCAGGCCTGGATCTTTCACACTGTCCAAAGTCAAGCCCCATATCCCCGCAGTCAGCACATTGGCCTGGCTGGGGCCTTTGCTATGTCCAAAGCTTGTGACCTCTGGTGCTCAAACACAGCAGATCAGAGACGGGAGAGGGACAGAGAGAGAGACGGAGGGGGGTGAGAGGGGTGAAAGGACAGAGAAAAATGGGCTGAGGGAGGGGTGGAGGGATGGTGCAATGCCTTATTTTGAGCGCTTACTGTAAGTCAGTGGTGTGGAGGATGGATTATAGCATCACAAAGGTGGTTTTAGACACAGGTTAGCAGATGCACAATAGGAGGAAAAGACTGCAGGTATCACTGTTTTATTCCTGCTGACAATTTCCTATTATGTGCATTCACGCTGCTTTTTCGTGTACAGAATATATGTGGGCCAATCTACATGTTTTGTACATGCGTGACTGCTGGTGTGTGTGATGTATGCTTTATGTGAGCACATGCCGCCTAGATGCGACGGTCTGTCTTCTGCCGACAGTAAATAGCGCCTCAGCACACAAACCTTTGATTTAGAATACAGCTGTCATCAGTCTTACACACTCAAGTCACATTTGCGTAACGTGTACAGCCAGCAGGCAAAAGAAACAATCATCTCCCAACCCTGCCAATCTGTAAAAGAACTGTTTGTCTTCTGTCCATTACAGGCTTATCAAGGAACAGGAATTGAATTGCAGGAGAAAGAGAAACGTTTCAGCTATGACCTCCATTTAAATTCTCTAAAATGTAGGACTTTATGCGTGAAACTAGCAAAATCTGACATGGCAAATATAAATACAATTCCTCCATTCTTATTGCTGACATGAAGCGAGTTTTTAGCTGAGTTGGGGACATGCTGAGAGGAGCATGGGGCTGATGAGACAAATACTCACAGCTCAGCGGGCTGTTTAAAAGGCTGCGTCTGCCCCTGCCAATAGTACAGCACTCTTGTGTGACCTGAATTGGCTATTCAAATGCCAAACATATATGCTATAAATACCACCGATGTGGCACAGAGATGCACAGATAGTAGGTTACATCCTGCCCTTTCCTGATGTCTTTGAGGATTTCAAGACAGGCTTGGTTGAAACGCCAACAAATCCTCAGATGTCTCCGCAGCCTCCAGTTGTTTCGCCTACAAAAACAACCCCCATGCACACTCAGTGAGAGACTCCTTTATTCATACAGCCACGGCTCCCTTTTTAATTACAGCTTCTTAAGGGGTAAGTCTCTTTAAATGTACCAAGTTATCATGCCCTATTAAAACACATGTTTTGCATATGGCACACTACACTAGTCTCCTTGTAGTTTCAAGGTCCAACTCATGAATATATTGCCCCTGTGAAAATCAAAGGGGCTGTTTTTTTCCCTGACTGGAGGCTGACTCTTTGAAGGGATAAAATCCCATAATCCTCCTCGCCTCACACCCAGCGACCGACGCTCCCTTCTGCTGACACGGAGCTTTTGTCGGCAACACTTTACAATAAGGTGCATAGAGTCATTACCAAGGAATGGGTAAGGAACAAATAAGAGCTAACTGCTAATAAGCAATAGCTTACAGTAGTAACGCCCTCCTCTTTCTTCATTGCATAAATATCACTGTTTCTGTGCCGCCCTCACGTGAGAACAAGAAATATGTCACTGCTTCATGACTATCTTAACCCGACTTGCCATTTTTGTCTCCTCAAGGAGAAAGTAGCACATCCTACTGACAAACAACTACCATTTAGACACGAAATGCATGCTACATGCTAGGCAGCTAACTCGTAAACATTGTATAGTAAAGTAATTATGAATTAATTATGATTTTCCTATAAAAACTCACTATGAGGCACCATTTTACTTGACCTGATGCAGAAATAGTAGAGTAACCAGGCTGGTCTGATACACTGTTCGTAGCTATACCTACGAAAAGTAATACATCGAAATTCGTGTATATCCCACAAAATCAATTTGTGTGTAATTCACGTAATCGGGAATCAGGATATATAGAGATCGGCGAACACCACGTAGGGAGGTCGCGGTGGATGGGTCTAAAAATATTGGACTTTGTCCAGGAGACTGGCGTTCGTGTCCCGTGTGAAATTAGAAGTCAATGTTGATTTATTTGTCACGTAACTGACGTACTTAAGTTATGCCAATTCCAAAGTTATTTTAAGCCAAACCACGATCTTTTCCTAAACCTAACTAAGTTGTTTTGTTGCCTAAACCTAAGGAAGTTGTTTCTTGTGAAGATGGAGATTTATTTTGAAAAGACTGTATGCATGTAACAAGTAGAAATGGACACGTGTTGCTGGACATTTGTAGGAAAACGGAGGAATAACTTTTTTCGTAAGATATGATATATTACGGAAAAGTTATTGTATGACAATACGTTGCAGTAACTATCACTACAGTACGTCAGAAGAAAGTAATTATATGATGATATGCTTTTTCACCCTTTTATTTCCATTATTTGTAGCACCACGAAGGCTACTTGAGGAGTGAGTCGTCTGGAAAACATCTAAAAGTGAGGGTTCAAGTTCATGTTCATCTTTGATGAGAGGTTTCTAAGAAGTCTGGCCGGAGCAGTAATAGACGGGTTTGAGGACGAAAAAGAAGCAATGGAATCATTTCCACGATAATCCCTTGAACCTGGAGGGGTAAGGCGGATGGGAAAAAAAGAAGGAGGACCAATGGCAAAGGGGAAACGGGAGATGCAATACCACCAAGGTCTGCATAATGTAAGGCCCTGTGGTAAATGTTCACCTCCTGCCGCTTATTGCCTTCATTAGCATCCCTTTCATGGCCTCGTCATTGCTGTCACGTCGGGCGATAGGGACGCCGTCCCGCTGACAGATCCCAAAAATAGATCCAAAATTAGTTTTGCGACAAGCACTTTTAATTCCCCCGAAGTATTCTGCATTTTCTCTCAGCAAAATAAGGAAGTAGGGAGGAGATGCGGGGAAAAAAAGCTAATTACACCATTCCCCGAGGGAGGGAGAGTCAGTGAAACCTGCTTACAGTGCTATACACATCTTATCAACGCTGCATCTGGTGGCGTCACCCACGCCCATGGGTGTAGCTGTCCAAGATGCTACGGCTACTCCATAAATCTTCTGGGTTTAGCCTGAAACGGTCCAAAGAGCACAGAGCTCCTCATAAAATGTCTTTCTCTCCCATGCAACACTTTCACCAACCTGTACGACACAAACGCTGCTTGCTTTTACCATCTTTGTACAAGTTTACTGCGCTGGGTTTGGGTTGTTCTCTTTACAATAATCTCTACACATATACACAGATATTAAAAATGAAAGAGAACACTGAGACACTGCCTGACTGTAATTCTTTCCACCTTATGTGGCTTTTTTAAAAAACACACAGCTAGACACGTGACCGAGTGGAAAGAGTGAGAAGCAGGAGACTTAGAACTCCTGTCTCTAGACCAAGAAAACAGTGATTATCATTGGCTGGAAGTTTTTTTTCTTTCTTTTTTTTTTAATTAAAAACCAATTCTTCATTTTGGAAAGGATGGTCCCCATTTAAAATGTTAATTACAGCAATGCATCTTAGAGGCTTCAGCCTGACTTGCAGAGTAATCTCTAGAAGCCTGTGTGGTGTTAAACCGTTTACGGGGTTACAATTCGGCTTCAAAAAACACCATTCAAGACATTTTTTTCCTCCCTTTAATGTGTTCAGACTGAACAAGGTCCAAATGTCAAATGGGCTGCTTTGCACCAGATAACACGCTTCAGTTAAGTGGGGCTTGGACGGTGACCTCTCTGTTTTGCTGCAGCAACGGATCCTCCCAACATCTGGCGAAGCCCAAACAGACCAGCATGTGTGCACATTCACTTTGTTCTGCATGAGCGTCTCCCAATCTGAGACTACAGAGAAGCACGCAGCAAAAGAGAGGAGAGAGTTAACGTCTTGTAGGAACTTATCGCCAAGGTTGCTGAAGCTGTGTGTGGGTAACGTGCGTGTGTGTAAAGGGTACGTCCTCCCTGCAGCGCATGCACACAGCCTTGAATAAACCTGCCGTCCCCCACTGAGAAAACACATTTTAATGGAGGACAGAGAAGAGCGAATCCTTTGACATATTAAGACATGCACAAAAATCGTTTTTGCCGTTGCCAAGAACATTTTTGCTGAAAGTCATTTTCACGAGCACGTGTCTAAGACTGAAGAGAAAACGATTGCTTGCTTTCGAAGTGGTAAGTCAGCAATCCGGGCTATCAAAAGAAAACAACTCCAAATCCGGTTAGAGAAATTATATTTGCTTTGACAGAAATCAAATTTGGTTTCCCTCACAAAGAAAACTTTCTTTCCATTCCTGCACAGAACATTTTTTTCCTATTCCTCCTTATTCAATGTTTTGTCCCAGGGCTGAGCTTATTTCTTGGTCTGTGTGGCATTACGGTATATTTGTTGGCAGGGCTTTGTGAGTAAGAGCTCTGTTTGACCCTGCATGCCTGACAGATGGTGCAGAGAGAAACTAGATGAGCTGTAGTCATTAAAACACTGTAGAAGACAGTTTTGCCTGCTGCTGATCAACTTAAAGCTCTCCTGTTGGGTATGATATGATATCTAAGCACTGCTGGAGTTCGGACAGATGGGCTAGCTTTGATATAAACAGCCATAATACCCACAGTGCACATATAAACAACCTTTTTTTCTCCTGCCTCTTCTCCCAGGCTCATCATGCAACCGTGCAGGGCACAGTTCCCCCCGGGACACAAAATGCTCCTCAATTTCCCCAGTTATTTATGTGGACTAATCTCAATTTGTGGCTGGCAAGCGTGTGAGCGAACTCCTCTCACATTGTTGGAGTGGCTGGACATGGGCACTGACCTCAGCGGATCAATACTTAATAAGCTTTTGTGCTGCCAAGTCCATTTTGCTGCAATCTGCAATTTTTTATGTCCATTAGGTTGAAAATAGAGCTGACTAGGTGTATGACCACAGGAAGTGGAATGGATCGCGGTCGCCCATGCTCTCCCTGATGATGGATGCTTCACAATAGTGCGAGACCGATGAAAACTTAACAAATACTATCCACCTCATGCTCTATAAAGTACTACACCCCCTGACTTTTATTAAATGCAATTCAATACCCCAGTGGTGTTTCAAAGAAGCCTTTAACAACTTGTGGGAAGACAATAAAAGCCACAGTGGTTAAGTTTGGCTGCACGTGACGAACAAGGGGAATGGGAAAACAAGCCCAGAGCTAGTGCTATATTTGGAGCAGCACTAAAGCTGAGCTTTAGAGGCATTGTAAGATAGCCCCAATCTGGATATGTAAAGCACTACATTTTGGGAGCTCATAGTCGGGAGAGCGTGGGGATTCTGGACGCTCCTCGTATTCTTCTCCTCCTCTTCCTCGCCTCTCTGCACACACAGATTAAATTCCATTATTTAGGTCACTGCGATTATTTGTCACTGTCCAAGTTCACCTGGGGTTAGATGGCGAAGCCTCTCTCAGCAAAGACGCTAATTTACTGCGGCTGGGTCCACGGGAAAATAGGAGCTGAATACAACAGAGCAGCTCCCATGTTGTACATTTCACCGGCTAATTGGAAACAGACGGGACGCTAACTCCCTCTCTCCATCCGCCCAGCTCTAGCGCGCTGCGTCACTGACATATTAGCGCTGTCGCCAGTCCTGTGGTATGCATTTGACATATCACTTTACTTGATCGGTTAAGCAGAAAATAACAAAGCAGGGGACGCCTCATGCGCAAACGAGAGGATGACATTATTGTTGCAGCCGCTCAAGCTGCAGCTGCAAAGGACAAAGAGGTAACCTATCCATCCGAGCCCGTGACTAGGAAGGACACGTCGATGGCTGCCATTTCCCCAGAGGTGAGCAGATGCCACGTCTGTTTTGGCAGCTGTATACTGAGAGGTGTTGACTTGTGGGGCGGCTGACAGAGGCAGAGCGGTGGCTGCACGACGGCCAGGCAGGTCAACAGGGGCTGCGAGGCTTCCAGGAAAGGCCTCACTTAGGCTCATTTAGGAGAGTTAATGGACCAACATACCATCTGTCCTTATGATTAGCTAAGCCAATTCATGCAAGACACTAACCTTATTCACCTGCTGCCCACACACAAACACACAGTGTCCACTGTATGTTATGTGCGTATGCTTTTATTAAAAGTTCACCACACATCATGCACGTGGAAAGCATTTAACTTGACATTGAAAAATAAAGCAAAAGACACATCAGCTGGTTAAAGGTCAGCCATGAAAAATGTGAATGACTATATGGCTCTAGGTGGTTTACGTGCATCCTTTTATCCATTTCAGAGCACCATAAAAAATCTTTTTTAAAGTAACCAGAGTTAGTAAGTCCTTGTCTCCTAACAGCGATACAAAAACACACACACAGACACGCTCCTCCAAACAAATAGGCCTGCCCTTTGTGCTGCTCAGCACCACTTCTTCCCACCCCCACCCCCCAGTGTCTAGAAAAGGAATGCCCACGCGGCCACATCCGAGGGCGGAGAGAAGATTGAAACCAGATGAATGGAGCTCGGGTACAGCCTGCTCGCCAGGCCCATATTTCACTCCCCAAAGCCTGATTAAAACAAGGTGCGGCACTAGCTGGGCCAAGGCAGCTTATTCCGGCTCGGAGAAGGACATTTGCTTGCAGTGACACTCTGGGCGAGGAGGAGGAAACGGGACGAAGGTCACAACTAAAGTCTCTTCAATAAAGCATGGAAAGTTACTACATTTCCACAGATAAAATAAATCCACTGGCCCCATTTAAATATGGATTTATTCAAATTTGATCTTGCCTGAAAATAAGGAGGAATCTGTCACCTTCTATTGTTTTTTTTTTTGTATGGGTGGTACAGCGGCTGAGGAGGTATAAAGTAGGCCAATGGCGTGGAAACTGTTAACTGATGTGCCAAAGGAAATGAGGGCAAACTGCAAGAATTGAGGAGCAAGAATTATTAGCATCATACATAGATATAGAACGTGAGATGGATCACAGTGAAAACTAAAGCCACGATACTGTGTAGACGTTGGATTTTTCAATCCACTCAGCTCAAATCCAAGATATTATTCCACATTTGACTTATAGATACATCACTATGGCTTTTTTTTGGATTTGTACAATGGCTGAACTGTTTTGGTGCCAAGAATAACCTTTTAGAATAATGCTCAATTGAACAATGCTCCTTTGAGAATGTAAGGAGTTTTTAGGGGTCCTGTAGAGTATCATGTTGCCTATAAAGGGTTTTGTGTCTAGTATTTCAGGGTGGAGTGTACATGTCAAGAATAAATCCTGAATACTTACAGGAAATGACTCTGTTTTCAAGAACTCTGAGGCATAATGTTAATGTTTGTGTCCACAGACATTACACAGCCAGTGTTGAGCAATGTTGCAATCTTTGGACAAGAATTCACTTTAGAAAGAAAAACAGCTAAACATGACACACATTGTTTTCCTCGGCCAGTTAGAGTGCTCGCCCAACGAGTGTGTCTTAACGCTGGAGGTCATGCCATTGTATGTATGCATGTGTGTGGGCAGATGGAGGAAGAAGGTGTCATGTGGATTTTTTTTCTGGGTAAATATGTACAGTGAGACAGCAAGAGAGTGAGGCTACATTCACACTAATATGATTTAAAATAAATAACTTTTGCTACGTTTACGCCTAGCGTCCACACTACTTTTGAAAAGTGAAGCCAATGCTGTAGTGCCTTAAACTTGCATTCTCTCTAACAGCCAGCAGGGGGCGACTCCTCTGGTTGCAAAAATAAGTCTGATTGTATAGAAGTCTATGAGAAAATGACCCTACATCTCACTTGATTTATTACCTCAGTAAACATTGTAAACATGAGTTTATGGTCTCAATTGTTAGTTTCAAGTCTTCTTCAATACAGCATGATGTTCATTTAGTAAATTATGATCATATTTAGAGTCAAATAGACCATAAAGCAGAGGATGTTTTAGGGCGTGGCTACCTTGTGATTGACAGGTCGCTACCACGACGTTGTCCAGTCTGGGTGTTGTCCGTGTTTTCGTCTTAGAACTTTAACCCTTTCACAGTGTGTTTTCAGTTCATGAAAAGTAATTAGAACCTTTTTGGTTGCCTAAAAATGTCTTATTCAGCATTCAGTTGTCCATCCTCTTGTGACACTTCTGGTTGCAAAAAAAACAAGATGGCGACACCAAAACGCCGAACTCGAGGCTTCAAAACCGCAGTCCACAAACCAATGGTTGACGTCACAGTGACTACGTCCACTTCTTATATTATATATAGTCTATGTTTTGAAAAGATGATGCAGACGTCCATATTTGCTTCCTGATTGGGTCTTATCAGTCACATCTTGTCCTTCCCTGACTTGTCACGCCCCGACCACACTACCATAAAGAAGACAAACGACATCAGCCATGACTAGTGCTTAATTCAACATGGGTAACAAATTACAGGCATTGCTGACCTTGTTGTCTATGCTAGCAGCTGTTGTGCAGTCTGCATTTTATAATGCTACTGTCTACATGTGCAGGAGGCAGACTATTAGCTACCAGACAGAGAGGGAGTGTGGGTGCTGTAGGTGTGTGTCCGTGTGTGCAGCTTAACACATGTGTGAGTGTGACTGACTGATTAGCGGCTTGTTTTCATCGACTGTCTGCAGTCGCCTCTCCCGAGATAGCGAGGCAGAGTGGGGGAATTTCGTACTATTTTCCAGCGCTGGCTGCTCTCTCCTTCCTTCCCATGCAGCTGGTCGGCCACACTCGCCGCTCCATGCCAAACACACTCCCCTCTATCCCCTTGACATTTTAGCTATGTTACCGCTGAGAGAGTTGCGGCTCGCCTGCCTGTCGCCTGCCTGTACACATGAGTAAATAAGGCCCAGCTCATTTCATTTGGCCATAATGTTTAATCTACATTTGCTTGGTCAACGAGAGGTTAATCTCATTACCTTTTGCTAAATGGCGAGCTCGGGCATCCTCTGACAAGACGAAGGCTAGACACAAGTTAATTAAAAGAGCAATTAAAAGAAGACAGTAAGTCCCACTGAACAGCGGTAATATGTTCCCTTGACACCAGCGCAGCAACGTGGAATAACACTGGTAGTTTGTCACTAATAACAAACCACTTTTCATTACAAACAAAGGAGACAGTGGAACAATAGAAAACTCTGGCACGAGATTAGCTTGTTTTGCGGTTGAACATGTGCTTCAAACTAACCTATAACACTGTTTGTGGTTTACCTACTGTGAGGCGCCTTATTAAAAGCGTGCCTCACCACAATACACACGCACACACTATTACAGCAGTTAATCAACTCCAACAGGTTGTTAAAAATCTGACATGCAATTAGTTGAGACCGGATCAGAGGAGACTTGAATGTCATCTATTAGGGTAACACGGTTCATTGATTTGGAATCCACCTTTGGTGCTCCAAAAACACTATTTGAGGCACGAAACCTTCAAAAATGTGAAGGAATGTTGAGTTAAAGGAGCAGTGTGTAACATTTAGGGGGATCTATTGGCAGAAATGGAATATAACATTGATAAGTATAGTTTTCTTTAGTGTATAATCACCTGAACATACAACTTGTTGTATTTTCGTTACTTTAGAATGAACGTTTTATATCTACATATGGAGCGGGTCCTCTTCACAGACCTGGCTGCCATGTTTCTACAGTAGCCCAGAATGGACAATCCAAACACTGGTTCTAGATAGAGCCATTTGCGTTTTCACATTTTTGTGTCACCCACCTTAGTTCTCCTACATACTTGGCACACAGGAAAAATTTCAGTTGGTTGCAATCTGCAACCTCACCGCTAGATTCAGCCAAATCCTACACACTGCACCTTTAAAGGGGACCTATTATGCTTTTGTGCTTTTTTCCCTTTCCTTGAGTGTGTTATATATTATTTTGTGGATGTAAAAGGTCTGGTTTAATGTTAGCTTGAATCAAGAAATTACAAGAAACAAAAAAAGATTGTAACAATTTTGTTGTTATTTTTTTCAATACATAATTTAGTATTATTTACATAATCTGCAAACTAATACTTAACGTTCAACCTTCCTCATCATGTACTGGTGAAAATATTCAATCAATGACTACCACAAAGCAGGCAATCTATTAGTAATCTAAAATCTGACAAATTTATGCTAACAGCCTATCTTCATACAATTATACAACATGATGCAGGATTTACGTCATAAAGACTTACGTCATCCTGAAATGTGTAATCTGACTTTACAAGGAATTCTCCCTCTCATCGTCTCTTTGAGGCACTTTTCAGTGTCGAGTGTCCTACAGGAAAGCGAGGGAGCTGGGGAAGTTCACTGCCTGCCCTGTGGGTACTACTACCGGCTGCAGCCTCCCTACAGATGAATCATAAACAAGTCCCTCGGCCTCCGTGACTTAATCCCCTGTGACATCGCCACAGGGACATGGAGGAAGAGGGAGCGGAGGGAAAGGAAAACATGCCCTGTGCTCAACTCGAAAGTGAATTAAACATTAGGATGAATGCGTATGAGGTGTATCTGAGGAGATGTCATTGAGTTGAAGTAGTAATTTAACAGATGATAGCATCTGGATGTGGAGTGGGGGATATTTGGGGGAGGGCAAAGGGACTTTAATTTTTGCTTCATAGAAGAAGCAGTCGCTTCATCTCAGGCTCTACCTTCGAGCTCCCTCTTTTCCTCTCCATGTGTGTATTATGCTAATTCATGTCCCACAGTCCTTTCATTTAAATTTGGCCACACAGCTTAAGCTTGGGTAGTCTACAGAGTGTGGCAGCTACAGCTATAATCAACATCGCGCTCCTTTTAGGCATGAGAAAGCATACCCAGGAGGGAGCAATAAATGGATTTATTTTAGGAACCAGAATGTAGAATCTTAGTTAGGGCCAGACATGCTAAGTGCTTTGTCCCTTATGCATCAGCCCTTGGGCAGTATTTCCTCCCTAATTAAAAAAAGAACAAGGTGCGGGTGCAAAACAGTGTAGGCAGTGTGCTGTAACAGAGGTGGGAGCAGCCCGGCTCGGCGGTGGATTTTTTCTCTGTAAAAGTTTTGGGGTATGATTCTCACTTTGCCGGCACTCTGCAGGCTGTGCTGATGCAAGGAGCTTTTGTCTTGAGATTAATGAAAGACGTTTGGCTCTTTGGCATTTTGGATCCCACACAAAGGTTTAGAACGGCCCGTGACCAGTGAAAGCTTTATGGGGCGCGCCACTGAGAACGTTCTGCTCGCTCGGGTAGCAATTCTTTCATCCTACACTTTCTCTATACCGTTTTTACCGACACATCAAATAGATGAAAAAGCGAAGCTGTATTTCAAACTGTTCTCTCCAAGTATCTCTGCCGACAAACTCGATTCCAGTCTGCAAAATGTTTTTTTTTCCCTTTCCAACAGGTGTGTGCTTGTGTGTCCATGTGTTGCGTATTCCAGCATGAAGACATTAATAACAACAATCTGGTTAATGCATGTCTATGTCAGGAGAAAACATCCGTGTAACAACACCCTGGATCTTCCATGGCTATGCTGGCATAGCTATTATTATCACGGAGGAGTGATTCAGGCGGCCAGGTGGAGATTACAGGTCCCATCTGTCTGCCTGGCTAACGACAGAACAGGTGATTTACAAACAGTCTGATGTATTCTTAAATCACTCCGACTATTGTGTTACAGAAACTTTGGACAACAGGTGTTAACGGATGGTCAGGCGAGGGGATTCTGGGTGGCAGTGTTGCCAAATATGAAATGTTAAACTATCGTACCAGAGGTTTGAAGTGATTGTATTGTGAGGAGAATGATCATACGTGAGTCATAACAAATAGGAGTAAATGTGTAATTTTACAAAACTCATATTTAAATGACTTTTTGACACCTATAAATCTACCCCCATCATTTTTTTTTTAAAAACATTTTTTAAAGCATGCTAACGTAGCTCAACATATCCTCATACAACGGTTTGTATGATTTCTTACAAAAAGTTATTCCTCATTTTTTCCTACTTCCAGCAACACGTGATGCATGTGTCAATTTCCGCTCTAGTCTTTTCAAAACAAAACTACTTAGTAGGGTTCAGGAAAAGATTGACTTGGTTAAGTTTACTGTAGGCAACAAAACGACTTAGTTAGGTTTAGGAAAAGATCGTGGTTTGGGTTAAAATAACACTGGAAGAGCCGTAACTTAACTACAGGAAGTTACATGACAAATAAATCAACCTCTGGTTTCACACGAACGTCGGTCTCCTGGGCGTAAGTCCGGTGTTTTTTGATGCAACCCGACACCCAAGGAGGGTGAAAAGAGGAGATCAATGCGTCATATTCTTGGGGTACCATACATGCGCAGTAAAATCTGATCACATGAGAAGAGATTTTTAAACACAGCGTCACAAAATAGGCAAATTATCATAGGTACATTATGGCACTTTTGGCATTATTGATCGTACGGAGGGCAAAATTATCGTATAGCTCAAAAGCTTCCTGAGATAAACACTTAGCCTCATCTGTTGTGGTAGATCTCCTCAAATGTCACAGCGGGTTGTTCCTGAGATCAACTGTGAGAATCTCTCTCATGGTGAGGCTAAAAGAAGCAGGTGTGAACATCAAATCTTACTTGACATTATTCAAGATTAGTATAGAACCTTCATGCATGATTAAATAAAATGAAAAGTGCAAATCCCTCTGGCTAACCTGGGAGCCTTTGAGGAAGAATGTTAAAAAAAAAGAGAGCTGGCCCCGCTGTCTGTGATGCCCTGCTCTAGAGGAAATGTGCCACTGGCCACACAGCATCCCTTCAGACTGATCTCTTCTGTGAACTGCTCCGCTTATGGGTCTCAAATCCTATTCTCCATCCCTGTGGGTCTGCTCTCACATGGGAGATGGAGGAGGCCGGGAGGGAGAGGTTACTACCACCAGCAGCTCCTCCGTCCCATCGACCCCCCCAGTCACCGTCATCTATCTTACGTGTCTCTCATCACTCAGCCTCGCTGTACATCAGACCTAATAAAGAACACACGCACAAACCCGTAAAAGCACACTTTTTGCCCCTGCATGGCGCCTGCTCAGCGGAGAGTGCTTAATGCCTGTGCCATGCATGGCTGGACCGGTGCCAGGACGATGACAATGTTCTCCCCTGAGTCCAGAAGAAGAAACTGTTCAGACATCTCAGCTTTCCTCCTACGTGCCACATGCTGGCCCGGTACATCGCTAACCACTAATTCCATGTGAAGAGGCATGCAGGGTTTGAGTAAAAATACCACAGCGGAGATCAAGGCGACAATGCAGACTTTGTTAAAACTAACGCCCCACAAAGAAGCATCATATACCAAGAGAAATATCAAAGAAGGAGAACTACCAAAGTTGTGAATTGCAACACTGAACCTCTTAGCAGATGCTCAAACAAAGAGTTAAAGATCAATGTTAAAAATCATCATCTTGTACAGGGTGGAGGAATTTAATTTGCATCCTGTAAAAATAAATTTGTTTTTCTTAAAGCTTGGATCTGTTATTGTGTTTTAATCTGAAGATGTATTGTAGAAACTCCTGAACCAAAAAACTGCATTGGAAAACAAGTGGAGCTATCCCACTGGCAGAATTCAATTATCTCACAAAGTACGATTTCAAGACTACACATGAGACGAAATGACTCGATAAAAATTGCCTTCTGCAGCGTAGATCCATTTGCAACAGACATGTGTTTATTTATCCCAATGTAGCCAATCAGGGACAATTTATCTCCCCTTATCCCTGGCGGATTAGGTACTAATCTGTTTGCTGAGGGGGAAAAGAGAGAAAGGGAGCGAAAAAAGCTTTTCTCTCTCATCCTCCCCGTATTAATATTTCTATTAGTGGTGCCTCGCGATGATGTGATGTGACACTTGTGGCTCCGCTTGAGAAGCCTGGCTAATACGTGGGATAGAAGAGGAGGTCAGTCTGGGAGACAGGACGATTTCGTTCCACCTGAGATCTGCCACCACTGCAAGTCTGAACGTGTGTGTGTGTGTATACATACACGTGTGCCGTACGCAGTGTGTGTCTGCATAATGGCGCTGTGTGCATATAAGCACATTTGAGTGCTGCGCTTGTAAATGCAGATGTTCACTCGGTGTGTAAGCAGTGCGATCAGGGGCTGCATTGCATGCTGATTAAGGCTCTCTGTGCGAGAGTGATGGGGAAGAAGACTACTCCTGTATGGTTTAATGAGCAGAAGAGTTTAGCCTGGAGCGAGGTCTTTGGGAGCAAACACACGCATCCAGCGTAAAAGCCAGAATGTCTTCTTCTCCTCCCGTATACTCGCTAGATGGAGCATCCATACCTAATTAACTTGTGCACTCGCATACACACTGCTTTGCTATGCGTACCTTGCAGATTCGCGAATGCACACGTGCATGCGCACTTAAGCGGGAGAGTAATGCTGCCCTAAGCAATGTGCTACTGACTCCACGGTGTACGACCTTCAAGCCTCAATGTCCTTCGTCCCTGAGATGTCCTTTATTATAGCCATGCCGCTATCCCACGCTAATGCACAGGGAGGAGGGGTGGGAATAACATCTGCATGAGCAGGAGAATATAACAGGAGAATGGGTGGTGGTGGTGGTGGCGGTGGGGACTCCCCTTCTCTCATAGCAGATCCATTCTGAATAGTTAATGTATTCCCGTCACTACAGTAACAATGTGCAATTCTCTTTACTCGTACGCAGCATGCATATCTTTAACCATTGTGCATGCATAAAGTGTGAAACACATGCATCGGAAATGCATCTTACATGTTAATGTCCTCAGTAATAAAGGTGATTTGGATTCTGATCACGGCTCGAAGGGGGCCGTGTACCTCCCCTTCAATCCCCCAGCTACCCCGTACAGTATAGATCATCTCAACTGCTAAAAGCACGGAGAAAAATGCCTAATGACATTTGAAGGGCTGCTCGTCGCCACAGAGTTCCCACTGGCAATTTCCCTACACAGTGCTGCATTCTTCACTAAAGAACGCAGTAGATTAAAGATGGTCAGTGAACGCCTGCCGCTCTAGTTGGCCGACTGTTGCTGTAATGTCACTGGGTTTTAGCAGGAATTAGTTTTAATGTCACTCAGTCTCCCACACCTGAATGTCACTGGCTTTTAATTGGCCTGCTTGTGAAATGGCAGCATTACTTGTGGCTGAGAGCTATGGGATGGATGGAAGGAAGGAAAGGAAGGAAGGGGGTTTAAATATTATGCATATCATTGTATCCTTTCCAGTTCTGGGACCGAGCTACGGTACAGTGCACCAGACCCTGCGCCAAATAGCTGAAGTATTTGAACAAGTGCCACTGCAAATGGGCCGGTCCCCGTCGTAAATGGACTGCTCCGCTGCTGCATTGTTTCATTACTGCCAGGAATTCTACACGATGGAGTGTGAAAGAAAGTGCACGGAGGGTAAGAGTTTAGTTTTTCTATGCCAAAAAAAAGTGTTGTTTTCATTATTATCACCACCGCACATAAAAAAAAAAAAAAAAGCATTCTGCAGGGCCACTGATGCACTGCAAAGCTTTATACCAACAGTCCCATAGCACTTTAGTGGTGCAATACAAACAATAACGTATAGGACAAAATACAGTACTGCTTATTATGCACTTCATCTATAATACAGTCAAGAAAAAAATATCAGTCTGCAGAAGCAAATGCAGCACCCTGGGATGTACCCTGGGAGTAAAACATTCAGAGGTCAGAGGTCAAACCAGTCACAGCTGCTCTAAAGCCCATAGCCGATGGGCTCTGGGGACACATGGAGTCTAATCAGACACACACATATACACATTCACCCTCTTGCTGTCTCTGTATGTCTCATACATACAGACAGTATAGCGCAAAGCTGAAAAGGGCATCAGTGACATTACAGACTACAGGAATCATCTGATGCGACTTACAGAGTCCCGCATCACATCCATGATGTTCACAAAGATTCAGAGAAGACTGAATTCATCCATAAAACAATAACACATATTTCCAAAATATAAACTGGATCAGAAAGGTGATATTCATTCTCTCTCTGTTGTTATGTCGCCACACTCTCCTCGCAATCCTTTGGCTCCAAACCCTCATCGTGTTCCTACTGTATCACATCACTGACTATCACATGCCAAACTCCTTGCCAACCTCGTTCTCTCATTTGACCACTGTGACACTAATGTGCGTGATGGGTGTTTCCACTTGTGCCAGACAAGTGGCCTCACAATAGCCTCTTGACACACGGCAGTGCTTCAGGCACGCTGCAGTAAAGTGAGCTCTGAGTTCCTATTGTTTTCTCACATACATGGCATTTCTTCAGAGGCAAGTGGCTATGAGAGGGTTCACACATCATGATTCAATCTTGGCATGTCCACTCTCGACTTTTCCAGCAGGAAGAATGGGTCTTCTAGGGGGGAATGGGTCAGATTTCTTTAACTGAATTGTTCCTTTATATGATGGGTTATACATTAAAATCCCTCTGTTGGCGATGTGATTGAGTTCAAGACAAGGCTGCAGTGTGCTGCGATAGTTTCCTGTGATCTTCAGAGCAAGTTGGCCGTGAATGTAAACCTCATGTGTGTTCATCGGGCCCCATTAGCTCAGTGGAAAACCCATGACATACAATAGCCCCGTTGATGGCAAGCGGCTAATGATCCCTCTACTGTAGCTCAGGCAAACAGTCAAGTTTCCAAACCTCGACTGTATTTCACCAGTCACCCCGAGGAAATCCACTGTCAGTGGTTAGAGTTTTGAAATGCAACAGGAGTCTGAGGAAAGAGCCAAATGAGAAAGTGTTGCGCAATTGGAGGAAAAAAAAAAGTGAGGTTTCCACATTCAGGAAATAAAATGAGTTGTTTTTGTATACAGAACGTATTGCATTAGAGTGTGCACTTAGACTCAAATAAACACATGAAGAAGACGGATAAACACATGAAGAAAAAGTCACATAGATATTGAGAAAAATACAAGTGTTTCACAATGGTGAATGTGTGTATGTGGATGAGGTTTTTTTTCCCTTTAACTCCCTTGTGTATGATTCTGGTGCAGTCTGAAAATGTTCCAGCAAGAGGGAATTTATCATCTCTCTGTGACTATACATGGCAATCAGGTAAGTCTGGGGATAAGAATAGCCCGCCCACGAAGAGGCTCCTGCAAGTTAACACAGCTCCTCGGCTCGAGTGCACGGTGAGAATACTGAGCTGAATGCAAGGAGGACACACTCACATACACGAGTACATGCACACCCACAAATACAGACAAGGACAAACCACAACAGCATTCTATGCCTTTCCCCCAAAAAACACATACACACACACACAGACAAACAAACACACTGAAACCCGCTCCCTCCACACTCATCCCGGTTGACCCTTTGCGTCCATGACCAACAGTGCCGACATTCCTCATTCTGGCTCAGCCTGAGCTTTGTTTGGATTAGCTGAGAGAGAGCAGAACCCCTTTGGTCCCTGTGGCTGCACGGCACACGTCAGCCTGCTGCTAGGCTGCAGTCACACAAAGATACACACACGCACAACGGTAACATGACATATATTCAAGCGAGTGCGCGTACACACAAAGTCAAACCCCCCCAAAAAACTCCTGTGCGTGCACAAGAACACACAGTGAGAAGTAAATTTGCCCATAGATAAACACAAACATGCACAAACACGCTCACACCGACAGGACACCGGCCAGTCATCTGGCCTTATACAGGCATGGTGGCGACCCATTGCCTTTCATGGGAGCTGACTTCCTGACATTCTGTCCTCGGGCACTGTGTTCTCTGCAGTCCAACTAGTTCACAGCAGGAGAGGAGGGGGATGGAGGGAGAGAACGATGGCGAAAGACAGATAAAAAGCAGGGCTGCATTGAGAGCGGATAGGATGGAGGAAGAGGGCGAGGAAGGGAGGGAGAGATGAGAGAATGGAGGAACACACGGCAGGAGACAGAGGGGATGAAGTGTGCTCTCACAGTGTTTAGGTTTGAGTCATTTGGCACCAGCCTCTTCCTCTCACAAAGCCTCTGTTCCCAGACTCCAAAAAACACCTGAGAGGCTCCCACGAGATCCGAGCCGAGTGGAGACGGCTGGACTGTGACAGGAGTGTGCGCCTTCAGCTTCTCAACAGCTAAAGTTAATTCACACTAAGTCCTGTCTTCTTCATAAATATGGAGTCATCCTTCTACAGATGAGCACTGTCTGCTGACATGTTACATAAAATGGGTTGGCACCTGTTTTGCGTACAGAGCTAATTGGATAAAGCGCAGGATAATGTGATGTAATAAAGTTGAATTTTACAGAAATTGGTCATGGCGCACGGATGAACAGTAACTCTGACACATTGTTAAATACTGAACCTATAGAACTTCATCAAACAACTTGCTCAAATGCCAACAATAGTGGAGATCAGTGACATATCAGCTACATAGAACTTGACAGAGCATACCTTGACAATGGTAGAATAATGCACTAGTTCAAACTAATCCGAAATAACCGAAATAGCTTTAAATACATGGAGCAGATGTTACCCACAGGACTGATCTGGTGTTACTGGTTGGTAAAGAACTAAAAGAGGAAACTACAGAAGGCTTTAAATGAAGGTACTGAGGTGTATAAAAGAATATAATGAATGTTAAAAGTTGAAAAATGAATATGACATCATAGTATAGTATTGAATAACAGCAGGCAGCAGGATCTGTCTGCTGATACTCATAAGAAGTAGTAAAGCAACAACAAATTGTGGCAACTGCCAGTTGATAAACTCCTCACAGCAGAATTATGTTCCAGGCTACTTCCATGTGTATCACACATAATGCACATTTAACAAACCAGCTGCATTGAAAAAGGAAGGAATCATTGACATGTTTTTATAATAATTGGGCTTAAATGTCGTTGAGTCTGGTACTACTGTTTCAGTTCAGAGTGCTGACCAGTGTGGACCATGCAGTAAACCATGTATTTGGCAATGGCTGATTGTATCTAGGCAATTACCACTGTGATGTATTATGCCTATTATTGTGAATATTATTGTGACTATTATACTGTCTTCTCTGGAAAGGCTTGTATTAAAAGTCTGATTTCTAGTTTCCCTGATTTTCTGGTCAACAGTTCTCAGGTGACCTTAGAGATCATTTTAAAAGCATGATAGAAAGATGTTATGAGGATACAACGTATCCTTGAACAGTTCTTGTGATGTCTTATGAAAAGTTATTCCTAATTTTTCGCGCGTTTTCCCACAAATGTCCAGCAACACGTGACGCACTTATCAATTCTTGCTCCAGTCTTTTCAAAATAAACTTCCGTCTTCACAGGAAACAACTTGGTTAGGTTTAGGCAACAAAACTACTTAGTTAGGTTGAGGAAAATATTGTGGTTTGGGTTAAAATAACACTGGAAATGGTGTAACTTAAGTATGGAAGTTACGTGACAAATAAATCAATGTTAACTTATTTGAAGACCGGTCTCCTGGAGGAACGTCTGGTGATTTTTGTCCCCACCTATCCACCTTGACTTCCTCCCTACGCGGTCTTTGCTGCTTTTTATACTTCCTGGTTCACGATTACGTGGATTACATACAAATTAATTTTGTGTGATATTACAGTGCATTACTGTCTGTAGTATAGCTATGAGCTGTGTATGAGACCAGTCTGGAGTATATCACTGAGGGAAAAGCGTGTGAGGAAGCGCAGAGGTCATCAATATACACTCATTTATAACTGACTGCTTTCCATGTACGTCACATGAATCAAGCCGCATAAATTTGACAGTAAA